>CABHPP010118380.1:7155-44589 GCA_902168425.1 Peromyscus attwateri
AGAGAGAGAGAGAGAGAGAGAGAGAGAGAGAGAGAGAGAGAGAGAGAAGTGGGTAATGACTATGAACAACTGTTACTTGCATTGATCCACTAGAAAGATATCTGTGTTAGTCTCTTTCACTGGATTTACTAGTAAACACACACAGCATGGAGGAAATGTCCATCCTTCATTGACCCTCAAATCAATGATACCTAACACATGCTTTTCAAAGTTTCATAGTCATTGCTTCCTCTCATTCTTGAGAACACTTATTTGTGAGTCATAAATAATTCTTGAAAAACAAATTGAGAATAAAGGTGCCACTTATACAACAAGCAAACACCCAATGAACAAGAATTATGTGCTGATCACTGTCCTATATGCCAAAGAGATTTTCAAGTGACAAGGTAGACAAAGGTCCCTCCCCAGGTGGAGGTAGTAAAGTAATGGAAGATATTTCCAGCTTGTATGTTGAAAGACCTCACATCTTTGCCATAATTAGACAACACATGGTCTTACTTCCAGGCCTTTTCTGTCAAAATGGTCCTCTGGTTCAGAAACTGTAACAATCCCTTTGGGACTTGTGGTAATAGGAAGATAAAGGCAGCAACTTATAGTGTGTAGGAACCTCAAAGGGCTTGAATAGAGCCCATTAACAGTGTCATTGTAGGTTACATTTAATGGAGCAAGCCTCAAATCCAACCAAAAAATGATTGGTTAACCCAATAACATTTATGCCACACTGTTGTATCAGTTGGCATATCTTTTTTAGGTGTGTTGCTATTGAGCTGGCTGGGTGAGGATGATTACACTTTTTTCCTCCAGTCTACTGTATAGTCCATTCCAGCACTCCAGCACTATGAATGCTAGTTGGTAGTGGTGAAGATTCTAGATGAGCACCAGCTCTATTTCTCCATGTTTGATAATATAGTGTTATGTTCAACAATAGGCTCTTACCTTAAATTCTGGACAGATTTTAATCTCGCCTACTCCTGACTTCATGTTCTCTTTGTGATTCCAATTTGTGCTGCTCATGTTCTGATGAGTGCATGTCTGCTTGGTAGATAATGATCAACCCCAAAGGGACCAAACCCTTAAATAAATATGACATTCTGTCCTTCAGAAACCATCAACTGTCATTTGTTGCTCATCTGGAATATTGACTGGCTTAGTCCTATTCAGGTCTTATGGAGATAATAAAAGCTGTTATGAGTTCAGGACTACATCAGTCCTGCATGTATAGAAGATATAACTTCACTCAGGTCTTCTCTGAAGTCTTACAGTCATTCTGCTGCCAATTCTGTGATGGCTTCTGAGCCTTGGGAGGAGGGAGTGTGATGTAGATGTCCCATTTGTGGCTGAGCACTCTGCAGGTACTTATACTCTGCAGTTCAGGCACCATTGTAAATTCAGTGTTAACTGTTGTTGATTGTACAAACAAATTCATTTTTGCTATTTAACTTGTATATTCCCCAGTGAAGGTCCCTACCATCTTCAGACACAGGCATGATTCTCTTTAAGTGGTGATGAGACGATAGTTTAGACTATGGATTATTACCCTAGAAAATCCACACACAGAAAATGATTAGAGCCAGCTCCACACCTTTAATCCCAAGCACTTGGGAGGCAGAGGCAGGTGAATCTCTGAGTTCAAGGGCAGCCTGGTCTACAGAGTGAGTTCCAGGACAGCCAAGTCTGTGCAGAGAAAACTCTATCTCAAAACACAAAAAAAAAGAAAGAAAGAAAAAAGAAACTGGTTGGAGCAGTCTGTGGGAAGGAGTGAGCACCCCTTAGCAGGCTGTTAGCTCTGAAATTTCAAGGGGTATAAGAGAAGAGATGCTAAGAGTGTAGCATAAGGAGAGAAGACAAGTGTGGCTACTAGAACATGAAAAAATGTATATGTACAAAATTTCTCAATGAATAAATAATAGTATTATTTTTAAAGCTTAGTTGTTTTGTTTTAAAAGTACAGTGCCTTTGTTATCTGTTTTCTCTGATATTCTCATAGTAGAGAAAATTATTTTTTAGAAAATTGATTGTATTTCTATGATTGTTAATACATTGCATATAGGATTTGGGCCATGAATTCAAGAGTTTCTGATGTCAAATCACACATTTTTTTCCCACAAGGCTGGACTAACTGCTTTCTTATCTTGTGGTATACAGTAATTCCACTTACTCTTTCCCACCACAGTGACTCTACAATGCTATAACAAGGTTTTGACTTACTCTTTAGATATACTACATAGAAAAATAGGTACTAAATTTTAACATATTTTATGCCATAATTTCTGGATCCTTTAAATACCTCCTCTTATGGAATGGGCTTTTGCTGATGTGATTAATGAACCTATTCTGCTTGTCTAGGTGGGAACAGAGGAAAAGCAGCCAATATTACCATAGATGCAGAGAGTAGAGTTATTCAGAAGGCCCAAGTGCAGGCACCATCAGCAGCTTGAAGACACGGGAAACACATTGTCTCCTAGAGAAACTAGAAGAGCATGGCCAAGAAGTAGGCCTGAGTCCATTGAAACTTATTTCACCCTTCTCGTCCCCAGAACACTGAGAGGTAATTTTCTTTTATGTAATGCTAAAAGTTTGTGGTAATAACTTACAGCAGCCAGAGGAAATTGTGGGTTATTATAAGGGATTAGGTAAGATAAACTTACAGAAATTTAATATTATAAACAATAGGCACTTCTCATTTACCCAGCCTTTGCCCTGCCCATTCCTGGGTGCAGATCATGCTATGTAGGGTGAGCAGTAATATAGCTTACTGCTTTGGGTGGGAGTCCAGATGGGGACTACCTGTATTGAGTCCTGCCTGCTCTGTGCAAATGTCAGCCTATGCTAGAGCAGTTACATAGAACCAGCCAAGTTCTCCTATTCCTTCATGTCATTGCCTTCCTCTTCTTTTTTGGTGGGCTTGGACAGTAGGGCTACAGAGAAGACGTTTGGTAGAGATGCTATTTCCAGCCCACCGATCACCAGAAAATTATTATCTAGCTCCTCCTGTTCAAGTTCCTCCAACTCTGCCATGAACTTGTCCTAGTCAAACTCTTCCCCCAAACCTACAGGTTTATAAATAGCTGTGTAAATCTCTGCAAGTTCTTGCTGGTCAGGAATGCCCTGCATTAATTTTTCCACTTTATTGTTATCCATGTTGTTGTCGGCAGCCTTCATGGCCTTTACAGTAGAGCAACTCAGTGTTGGTGTTGGCATTCTTAAGGGCCTCCCACTGGAAGACAGGGAGCCATTGATCTGTATCAGCTGCTTCTCATACCTCTTCTTATACTTCAGAGCCTGCAGGGCCATATGCTTAATTTTGGTGTGGTGCTTTTTGGCAGCCTTCAGCTCCTGCTCAATCTTCTCTAGGATCTTCTCCAGGAACTTCTGCTCTTGCTTAGCATCTCCCCCATGTCCCAAAGCCACTGGATGGCCTCCTGTAATGTTTGGCCGCCATTCACAGCCTTACCCTCTTCAGCCATGAATAGCTTCTGGAACACAGCCATGGTTGCTGCTGCTCTGCTAAGCTCTGGTGCCTGCTTTCAGCTCCCCTGCTCCTCACTGCCAAAGGCCCCACCTCTGCCTCCACCCTACATCTAGCCTGATGCTAGGACCCAATCTTAACTCCTATAGCATCTTAGTAGGCCACATACATCATAGATTTGAGATGAATTCATTCATTCAGCTGACCAAAAGTGTTAAAGAAACTTGGAAATGTGCTAGACATGGTGGCAAATATCATTAGTCCCATCACTCAGGAGGCAGAGGTAGGTGGACCTCGGCGATTGTGAGGAAATCATGGTCAAGGAGGCCAGCCAAGATAGGACTATACAATGAGACCTTGTTTCTAAATATGAAAAAAGAAGGAAAATGAGAGTAAAAAGAAATTTCAGAATAATACCTAAGCACAGTCCCTAGAATAATTTCAATTTGGGATGAATCTTAGGTCTGCTTACTAACTTTTACCATATTGCTTTCAATTGTCAGTAGTTTAACCATGGTAGAAGTATTGTGGACCCCAATAAACTTATCTGGGGGTCAGAGAACAAAATGCCACTATATTAAACATAGAGGTCAGGTAGTGGTAGCACATGCCTTTAATCCTAGCCTTCTGGAGGCAGAGATCCATTGGGATCTCTGTGAGTTCAAGGTCACACTGGAAACAGCCAGGTATGGTGATGCATATCTTTAATCCCAGGAAGTGATGGCAGGAAGCAGAAAGTTATACATGGGCGTGAGGACCAGGAACTAGAGGCTTTTAGGCTTTTTAAGCTTTTAGGCTTTTAGCAGCAGTTCAGCTGAGATCCATATGGATGAGGACTCAGAGGCTTCCCAGTTTGAGGAAACAGGATTGGCTGAGAAGTTGGCGAGGTGAGGTTAGCTGTGGCTTGTTCTGCTTCTCTGATCTTTCAGCATTCACCCCAATATATGGCTCCTGAGTGTTTTTATTAATAAGACCTTTTAAGATTCTTGTTACAGTTTTACACTAGGCATTATGTAATAATAATACATACATCAAAAAAAGTTATAAAACTCAGGAAGAAGATGCAGAGAAATGCTTGGTGCTGGAACCAAGGGTGATGCACTCTCTCCTTTCTAGAAGACAGATTTCTGTTGTTCTGAAGGAGTTATATAGACAGAACAGCACTCTAGTTGGAAAACCCAAAGGGCAGTGGTTCAGGGAATACTGGAAACATGTGGGGTTACTAGAAGGGAAGACTTTCTAGCAGGTTATTGAGAAACACCAGGGTACTCTAGTCACTTGCACAGCCTTTTAGTGTAATGTATAAGAATATTATAAATTAAGTCAGGCAATGGTGATGCATGCCTTTAATCCCAGTACTCAGGAGACAGAGGCAGGTACATCTCTGAGTTTGAGGCCAGCCTGGTCTACAGAGAAAGTTCCAGAACAGCCAAGACTACACAGAGAAACAAAAAACAAAAAAACGAACAACAAAAAAAAAAAGAAAGAAAGAAAGAAGAAAGGAAAGAATGTTGTAAGTTAAACAGTAAACACCTTCAAGTTCTTGGATATTTTGAGAACAAAGCACATACAGGATTGTTTTCAACTTTAATAATTCCTTTATATGAACTATGTATAAGTTATTGATTTGTTGCAGACATATCTCAGGCTATACCACTTATGAAAGGAAGGAAAGTATTTGAGATGGTGAGCTACAGCATATAGATAATCTAAATAGACAAATAACTGCATACCAGAGGGTGGTATGAAGGATCTGGACAAAAGTGAAGCCTGGGTGTATGTAGGAACATGCGTTTCAAAAAGTCTGCAAATCCTGGAATAGTCAGTGCCAGGGAGAGCAAAGATACCACTTTAGGTGGGATATTCAGGGGCCACACCCTCTTTGTGATGTACTTCCTGTCATGGAATCCTAGGCTAGTAGATCCCACTCTTACCTCACTTACCAGACCCAAACTCTTGAGCAATTGCAGGACAATGACCTCTCCAGTAGGTTGATCTTCAAGGGACAGCTGAATCACGGAATTTTATCTTTTCCTGTTAAATCCTCCTTCATCTTTTCATATCTGAGGTAGGTTCCCTTTGGGGAATACGCTGAACAAGTAAAAACCAGGCAGGCAGAAAATCCAGGAGCTTGTTCAGACCAACCAAATACTCATGCCTTTCTCTGCCCTCAGTAATCCTCAACCCTTAGGATTGTGCTTTGATGTAAACAGCTACTGTGATTTTCCTGTTAAACCTAGGCAAAAATACAATACTCTTAGGTCTTACAGACTCCTACGCCACTTTTTCTGAGTGAAGTAATAATCCTCTTAGCTGTACAATACTCTAATTCAGCCATATAGCTCCAAGTTTCCTCCACCAGTGGTATGACCAAATAGCCTCTGCCTCAGAGGCAACTCAACCCCCTCCTGTTAGAAAAACCAATGGTCCTGATAGTCCCTGCCACCTCTACATGTCCACTTGTTAAAATGTTCCCATGACTTCAGTTTGAGGAGCCATTTAGTGCAACTTGATATACTCCAAATTCCTTTGGCTGAGTGATAGTTGAACCTGTAGAGTTGAGGATCCAGCTCTCTTCTTTCCAGTATAATAGCTCAATAATTCACACTCTACTTAGCATATCTACCTCTCTTTAGCACAAAAGACACATATCACTTTCCTTAACCTATGAAAAATGTCACTCAGGGAGATCAATTGACCTCAACCCCTATATATCAGAACATGCCTACAAAAAAATTATGCCTGGATCTGGACTTTCTGGCAGAGGCCTTAATCTAAGGTCTAATACCTTAAATGACCAGGAGAATCCTTTGAGTCCAGCATTTTGCTGCCACCTTGTCATCATAGCCATACTATGTCCCAAGGGAAAAAAAATCAAGCATACACCTAATGATGTATATACATGGTTTTAACGTTTAGCTTTTGCCCAGAAATATGTACAAGGTCTTGTATAAATTCATATTTTTAAATTTTAAGAATAAACTTAAAATTTTCTTTACTAATTAAGGAAAATGTTCTTGCAGGTTGAGAAATGAACATGTATCTTCAATGAAAAAAAAGAAAGATAAATATTTTGAATTGTTTTTCACACAATAAATCTGTATTTAACAAGACGTAGTTAGCAGATTTAAGAGCAGAATGTAGATCAGTAGTGGAAATGCCCTAGAGGAAGGAACCACCCAGAGGAAGAAAAGACTCTAGGGAAGGAGAATGGGAAGTGAAATAGAAGAAAAGAATGAAGATGCACATGTATGAATAGAGCAGCATGAAAGCCAACTGCCTGGATGCTAACCACAAAAAATAAAAAGAAAATACATTTTAAAGAAGGAAAATAGATAGAGGAGGTGTAAAGCATTCTTATTTTGTTAAAAAAAAAACTTTGATAGGTGCTTTCCACCAAGCCTGATAACCAGAGTTGAACTACGAGGACCCACTTGGTGGAAGGAGAAACTTGACTTCTGAAGTTTTGCTCTGACCTCCACATATATCACATATCATGTGAGTGTATGGGCATACACACACACACACACACACACACACACACACACACAAGCACACACACACATAAGCACACACACAATACAAAGCTAATTAAAATATTATATGTAGCATGAAACTTAAAAGGTCTTATAGTAAAAAAAAGAGCTAGACTTTGGGATAAAAGCTGAAAGATCAGAGAGCAGAGCAAGCCAGCCAGTAGTTCTTATCTCCACAAAATCCTCAGTCTAAAGAGAGAGAGAGTTCCTGTTTCCTCAGGTCGTATATACCTTTCTGTGTCCTGCCATATTACTTCCTTGGATTTAAAGTGTGTGTCCCTTCCAAGCAAAGACATGAGATCTCAAGTGCTGAGATTAAAGGCATGTGCCACCTGGCTCTGTTCCCAATGTGGCCTTGAGCTTACAGAGATCCAGAGGGACCTCTGCCTCCCAAGTGATAGGATTAAGGGTGTGTGCCATCCCTGTCTGGTCTCTATGTCTAATCTAGTAAATGGTGATGGGTGATGTCATTCTATATGCTGTGAATGTGTTGCTCTGATTTGTTGATAAATAAAAATGCTGATTGGCCAGTAACCAGGCAGGAAGTGTAGGTGGAATAAGTAGACAAGCAGAAATCTGGGAAGATGAAGGCTGAGTCAGGAGTCACCAGCCAGACACAGAGGAGGCAAGATGAAAAGGCAGAACTGAGAAAAGGAGCCAAGCCATGTGGCTAAACATAAATAAGAATTATGGGTTAATTTAAGTGTAAGAGCTAGTCAGTAATATGCCTGGGCTGGGCTAATGGTCATACAGTTATAAATAATATTAAGGCTCTGTGTGTTTACTTGGGGTATGCAAGTGGGAGAGATTCATCCCAACCACAGCACCCAGGCAAGACACAGGAAAACTTCCATCCACAAATGGCACCCAATGTGGGGCAAGAATTTCTACCCAAAACCTGAAAAAGCTTTAAAAAGGGGTGCTAAAATGGAGCCAAGAGTAGCTTCCTAGTTGTGTCTCTTGAGAAAGCTGTTATACAGAGATGCTGAGGCCTGCAGACTTGAGCTACAGTATGGCGGGTTGAGAGCATGCAGGCTAAAACACAACATGACAGATTCCTGCCGCAATACACAGAGGCATCTCCAAGCTGCACAGTATGCTGCATGGTAGATTTAGCTTTTGCTAATAAAAAAAGTTTTTTGGGCTATATGCTGCTGGAGGCATGGACCCACTGCCTCCCAGAGCTGGCGGTGAATTACCACTGCCATGTTGAAAAGCTGAGGTGGGCAGAGTCAGCAGCCAAGGCTACAGCTTCAATACTAGCCACTGCAGTTTAAAGCAATAGATTCACAATAAAACAGATTCACATAAAATAAATCTCTAAATGGTTTTCAATATGTATAAAATGTACATAGGCTTGGAAGATGGAGAAAAAGGAGGATAGACAGTTATAGAAAAAAAATAGAAAGTTTTAAAAAAAATAAAGTCTTTAAAGAGACAGTAAAGGTAATATAAAAAATAAGCCATGTAAAGATGGATATTATACAGAGAATCTGGATTGTGTTGTCTTTGGGATTTTTAACTGCAGAAAGACATTTGATTCAAAAGGCTATTCAGTTAAGCCAATACATATATTTTAAAAATATCTTGACTTCAAAATTTGGATCTAAAGTTATCTTGCTTTGTTAAGGAGGTTCTGCTTTTGTTTCCACAGAAAATGAGAACCTATGGATTGTTTCCAGGCTAATATGGTTTGACCAGCCAAGACCCCCTGAAAGATCTCTGATGACACCATGGCCCAGATGATCCAACATTCAGAATGGCTTCAAGGCAATTGATTCAGGCAATGCAGTCTCACAGACTATGTCAGTCAGGGCCTAACTATAATTCTTAATTTTCTCAGGATCCCCATATGATTGCCAGCACCCTCAACCAGCAGGAAGTAGTATGAGAAGCTATGTCCAAATTCTTAAAATATTGTTTATAAATGTTTATTTTATTTAAAGGGGCTTAATGATAAATACAATATCTTTCTAAAGAAAAAAGGGGGATATGATATAGATATGATATGATGAAAGGATAGATCATTGAATCTACTTTTAAAGAGCAACTTGTTTAAAAATGTTTTACATTGCTATGGATTTTAGTTTATTGATACAAATTTAAAGTTAATCTTGATATACTGTATGTGTATTTCTACTCTTGTTTAAGTTATTATGTTTGTGCAGCTCATTAAAAATTATAATGTATAATTAAAAATGCAGATTATTAGTCATCTATGATAATCAAACTTATAATCATGTTAGTTAAGTTTTCTAGGTATACATAGATATATTTCAATTAGGTACATAATCTTCAAACACTTCAAAGACCTACAGAATATGGCATTTAAAATGTTTTAAAAACTTAGACTTTCTGGACAGTGAGATACATCTGCCCCTGTTAGCACTGATTTACTTCAAAGAGAAAGATGGGCATCAAAGACACTCCATATGGAGTTTATCTTCTTTTTGGCAAAAGTATCCATTTATGCAAGAAACTGTTCTTGCCTAGACTGCTTAACAAAATGTTGTGTTGACTAGACATGCAAGACCCATAGGAAGGTGACCACTGAATTTTGCAAGGTGAGATGGTCCTTCAGGTTCCTGCTTTGCAGAAGAAACTGCCAGACATTCTATAGGACACAGAGAGAAGTGACTGAGAGACTTCAGGCTGAAAGATGGATGCCCCAATTTTACAGAGGAACTTTGGATGACTGTCCAGGCAGGCAGCTGTCTCTGTCATTCTAGATTTTTGGAAGTTGCTTAGAATGCTCTTCTTGTTTACTTAAGTAATATTATATCCTTCAGACTAGATAGTTATAATTATGGGTTTCCTTGGTTATGATTAGAGACAAGTTAAATATGAAACCTTGGACTAACAAATATAGGATAGATAGAATATTTTCTTTAATTTTGCCAAATACAGATAGACTAGATATTTTAACTATAATTCTTGCTTGATAACTAAACAGTAACTTTACCATGTTGAAGTTAAAACCTTCTTTTTAAATAGAAAGAAAAGAGGAAATGATGGGTGATGTCATTCTATATGCTATGAATGTGTTGCTCTGATTGGTTGATAAATAAAATGCTGATTGGCCAGTATCCAGGCAGGAAGTGTTGGTGGAATAAGCAGATAAGCAGAATTCTGGGAAGAGGAAGGCTGAGTCAAGAGTCACCAGCCAGACTCAGAGGAGGCAAGAAAAAAAGGCAGAACTGAGAAAAGGTACCAAGCCATGTGGCTATACAAAAGTTAGAATTATGAGTAAATTTAAGTGTAAGAGCTAGTCAGTAATAAGCCTGAGCTAATGGTCATACAGTTATAAATAATATTAAGCCTCTGTTTGTTTACTTGGGAAACGTGAGTAGGAGAGATTTGTCCTGACTGCAGGGCCCAGGCAGGATGCAGGAAAACTTTCATCTACAGGCTGGCTCTGTCCTCTGATTCTCAGATAAGTTTTATTGGGGTGCACAATATTTCACCACAATTATACTATGTTTTTACGGTCATTTTGTGTTTTTTCAATACAGAGCTGTTTGCTCTTCCTTTTGTTAAAAAAAATCTTTTATATGGAGCCCAGGATACCATGAAAACTCTATCATCTTACCTCAGCATCTTAAGTACTAGGATCTTAAGTACAGGTGTGTACCTGAAGCTTGGTTTCATAAACAGAATGTGTTGTGATCTTTGCTCATGATTTATTTTAGATATCATTATCATAATAGTGCATAAAATTGAAATACACTGTTATAGTTATAGATCTGCAAGTGTATATGTTAATCAAATATGTATAATTAATTATTCTCTGCCTATAAATATTTATTATTCCTATGTGTGTTAATCTTTATGACTTCCCTCTTCTACTATTTTCTTTTTCAACTGGAGATCAAAGCCAGGGCACATTCTAAGCAAAGTACTCTATCTCTAAGTACTCAGCTCCATTTAAACCATTTTTGAGATAAGATATCATTATACATTGTACTGTATAATGTCAAACTGGCTTTGACATTGTACTGCAGTTCAGGCAGGTATTGAACTTGTGACATTTCTGCTTGAGCTTTTGAAGGAGAATAGATCTGTCTTATTTCCCCAGTGTACTCTTGAGCAGGGAGAAATGAGGAATTTGTAGATAGAAGGATATATAGAGAGATAAAGATAGAAAACCCTTGGGAAGACCTGGGTCCAAACCCACCAGCCCCTTTTGTCTCTACTAAGGGGCTTTTTTTTTTGTTTTTCCAAGACAGGGTTTCTCTGTGAAGGTAGGTGCCTGTCTTGGATCTCGCTCTGTAGACCAGGCTGACCTCAAACTCAGAGAGATTTGCCTGGCTCTGCCTCCTGACAGGTGTGCCACCACCACCCAGCCTAAAGGGCTTTTTAAAGGAATGACATGGCGTGAGGCAAAAGACCTCCCTAAGCTCAGCCAAATGTAGACCATCCCAAACACTTGGTGAACTTGCACATGGTCAAGCCATCCCCTAATGCAGCCCTGCTGTGTAAATCAAGCTCAGATCTAACTAGAAAACCTTTGTGGGCTCCCACATGCTTTCCAATTATCTTGCATTCCAGGCCCAAGAACCTAAACCTGGCTTGTCTTCTCCTTACTTACAAAATTCTTCATAAGTTGTTATAAACTACAGTCACTTAAATGTACTGCAATACAAGAAACTGTTGATTATCTCTATCTATACTTGCTGCTTATCATATGACCTGCTTCTACTGAACTCTTCAATGCTAATATTCTAGTGACAACTCTTTTATTCATATTTTCTATGAAAACCGTTTTCTTATTCCTCATATGGGTAAGAACATGTGGTACTTATGCCTACCAAATCCAAAATTATTTCTGTTTAGTTTAAGGCACACTCTATGGGACCCACTCTCACAAACTCAAGTTCATGCTGATAGAATCACTGTCATTTCTAACTATTATGTCTCCCAAAGACTTTCTCGGGGAAAGGTAATAACAGAATGAAGAAGAGTACAACCCAACCTGAGGTACTTACTATTTGTTCCTGTCCCTCCATGTTGTCTTCCTCCACAGGACTTTTGTTGTTCTGCCTATAGATGATCAGTTTGTGGTTCTTCCATATAACCCTATTTCTAGTGCTGTGAAGACTGATCACTCCTGTTCAAACAGCCTTGAGGAAGATATTCATAAACAAGAAAGGATATGCATAGTGGTGTGACCAAACAGGAGTTGGGCATTGACAGCTGAGTGAATAGGGGCCATTGTAGGAAGGTTTCTCAGAAAGTGGAAACAGAGGCACTTGGGACACCTAGCAGTCTCCACAGGAAATCCAGAAGCCTCAGGCTATCTTTCTGCAGACATATACACTATCTTTGGCTGTCTAAAGCATCTTTGAAGGCAATTAGATTGGCATTCTAATAGTAAATGCATTTGTTGTCTTTAAGCCCCTTATAAATGGAAGAGGGCAATAAGAAACTAGCATTGTCACCTCCACAGTTCTTGAGAAGAGGATGTTGCTCATGTCTCTCACATATTCCTAATATTGCCCAGGACATATTATCTCAAATTTCTGGGTAGATTTCTGAGGTCTGTCAACAGTGAGGTCAGTCTGGGCTGAATACTGAATAGCATATGTGTTCAACAGAGTGACTGCCTGAATTTACATGGTTTTTTTTGTTGTTTCTAGACTTCCCAAGATATTTCCAAGCATTTCTCTGAGGAAGAGTGGTCAAAGCTGACCAAATGGCAGAAAATTTCCCATGTAGTTATGAAAAGTTGCTACATCAGAGTGACATGCCTAGCTAACAGGATTCAGACAAGTCTGTTTATCTCCTGATCATTTTAAATGCTATGGCTTCTACTCAGCCTGTGGCATGTCCATCCCATGCTCCTTCTCCAAGGAGAAATGTCAAGGCAGTTGATGAGCACCGTTCTCTTTTTCATCCTGTGCAGGGCTGAGAACAAAGACTGCTCTTTCTTTTCTGCAGGCCTTTGGTCTGCTGAGACTTACTATCTGTGCTACAAACCAGTACACTTTCTACATCCTCCTTCTTGTGCTATTTGTTAAAAAAGATAGTTTTTATTCCTCTTCACAGTCACTGTTAAACAACTAGTTTTCATGCCTTGCAAAGAATCACTGGTCTACAAACCTGATGAAGTTAATGACTATGAGAGTGAAGGTGAGTGGGCAGGGAAGGGCTGTGATGGATAATCTTTTTAGTAAAAATGCCCAGGAAGGACACAGACAAACAAGGTATGTCCTCACTCATAAGTCGATATTAGGTGTAATGTAAAAGATAATCAGGCTATAATCCACAGCCCCAGAGAGGCTAGGCTACAAGGAGGGGATGCATGTATTTCCCTGGGAAGGGGAAATAAAAGAGATCTCCTAGGTAGACTGGGGAGTGAAGGATGGGGAATAGGTCAGGACTAAGGAGAAAATAGTTTATTCAGAGAATTATGAAGAGAATGTCTTATAAAATTCTAAAACATTAAAAAAGAATATATATAATTGCAGATAATGAGTAGATGGCAAACGTGTATCACCTTCAGTTGGAATGCACACTAGAACATGAGATATAGCTCATATACTTGTCAGAGAACAGATACTGTATGGGATGAAGTGAGTGATTCAAGAGGCTAGATCATTGTGCACTTGAGGAACATGTATAATCAGGATACAGGAGACAAGATATGTCACCTGTTCTTCTGCCTTCACACAAAACTCCAAAGAGAGCCAGAATGTCCTGTCTCTCACCAACCTGTGATTTCTCAGAAAAGCACTTCAAATTCTACAATCTCTCACAAGCATTATCCTTGGTCTTAAACTCTATGGTTGGTATTTATGCACACCTTTATACTTCAAAGAAGAATTGGCATATTAGGTAGGCCTTATCTGCCCTTCCAACACATTTTGCAACTGAAGATTTGCTCACATCATGTATGCAATGAGTGTTTCATTGTTTTACAACTGTAGTTGCAGATGATTAAAAATTTCTGACAGTCAATTTAATGCTATGAGGTAAATGAAAGACAGAATAATAGGTTATGGCAGTATGAGGTTTAGACAATGTTTCACAAACAATCAGAAGGATACTTCTGAACTAACATTGTAGATGATGCCTAAGTCATTAGTAAAGAAAAGTGAAAACCACACTCCACCTGCTTCTTTTCTTTGAGTAACTCTCCAATTCAACATTTCCTAAAGCTGCAATTCCAATGTAACCTGGGCTACAAAGTGAGTTTCAAAATAACCTAGGTTATACATTGGAGCCTGACTCAATGAGAAAAAATGTTTAGTTTCCTGAGTCTTTCATATATTTTGGATATTAGTCCTCTACTGAATATGGAGTTGATAAAATCTTTCCCATTCTGCGGGCCGCTACTTTGTCCAGTTTATGGTATGCTTTGCCTTAGAGGAGATTTTCAGTTTCATGAGGTCCCATTTATTAATTGTTTCTGCTCAGAAAATCATCTCATGTGCTAATGAATTCAAGACTATTGCCCACTTTCTCTTCTATCATGTTCAATTTATGTTTTTTTTAATTAAAAAAACTTTTTTATTCATTTTACATACCAACCGCAGATGGCCCTTGAATCCCTCCTCCCGCTCCTCCCCATCCTTCCTCCCTGATCCACCTCCCATCCCCTCTTCCAAAAGGGTAAGGGCCCCCATGGGGAGTCAGCAAAGCCTGGTACATTTGGTTGAGGCAGGACCAGGCCCCTATCCCCTGCATCAAGGCTGAGCAAGGCATCCCACCATAGGTAATGGGCTCCTGAAAGCCAGCTTATGCACCAGGGATAGATCTTGATCTCACTGCCAGAGGACCCTCAAACATAACAAGTACACAAAAACAATGTATCTGGTTTTATGTTGAAGTCTTTGATCCACTTGGGCTTGAGTTCTGTGCAGGATAATAAGTATAGATCTGTTTGTATATGCCCAAGAATGGTATTGCTGGGTCTTGAGGTAGATTGATCCCCAATTTTTTGAGATAGTGCCATTCCAGAGTGGCTTTACAAGATTACATTCCCATTAGCAGTGGAGGAGTATTCACCTTTCTCCACATCCTCTCCAACATAAGCTGTCATCAGTGTTTTTGATATTAGCCATTCTCACTGGCATAAGATGATATCTCAGAGTCATTTTGATTTGCATTTCCCTGATGGCTAAGGATGGTGAACACTTCCTTTAATGTCTTTCAGGCATTTGAGATTCTTCTGTTGAGAATTCTATTTAGATCTGCCCCTCACTTTTTAATTGGATTATTTGATATTTTGATTTCTAGGTTCTTGAGTTCTTTATATATTTTGGAGATCAACTCTGGGTCAGATGTGGGTTTTTCCCATTCTGTAGGCTGCCATTTTATCTTATTGACTGTGTCTTTCACCTTACAGAAGCTTCGCAGTTTCAAGAGGTCCTATAATTTTTAGTTGTTTTTCTCAGTGTCAATACTACTGGTGATATAATTAGGAAGTCATCTCCTATGCCAATGCATTCAAGGCTGCTTCCCACTTTCTCTTCTATGAGGTTCAGTATAACTGGATTTATGTTGAGGTCTTTAATGTTATTTTTACACTAAGTAGCTGAGGCTGGCAAAAATATTTGCAATCCTCTTTTGTGAATTTCAAAGTAGTCAGGATCATAGCTGCTTCTGGGCCCCTTGAATATTCTCCCCCCATTTTTTCTCATTGAGTCAGGCTCCAATGTATAGCCTAGGTTATTCTGGAACTCACTTTGTAGCCCAGGTTACATTGGAATTATGGTCTTTCTGCTTCAGTCTCCAGAATACTGGGGTTATAATTTTCAACTACTTTACTTGACTTTTGATACACTTCTGATGCTAACACTAACTTGTGTCCCTAGTACAGAATTCAGGGACAAATGCAGGAACAAGTTATCATAGGAAAAATGTTATGAACATTACTTACCAAACCCAAAACTAAAGAATGTGTTTCTTGTCTTGGAATATGCCTCAACAATAAAGACCGTTGAATGCATGGGGTCATGGGTCTAGAAAAATTAAAACACACCGACAGAGATTAGTTTAGGATTTTGTATCAACATGAATAGATGGTGAAGTAATTACGTAACAGAGACCCAAGGAAGATGGTCCAACAGGAATGGAATTACAACTTGAAGCATTAACGCATGCCAAGCACAAGGTCAGACCTGAATGCCGGCAAAAGCAGAAGAATTTATGGAATATTAGAATAGCTCATATCTGAAGCTCATAGATGCTACAAACAAGTCCTAGGTCCCAGGTCCAATGTAGTCCAGTGTATTAGTTAGGGTTCTATTGCTGTAAAGAGACAACAGGACCATGGCAACTCTAATAAAGGAAAACATTTAATGGGGGCTTGCTTACAGTTCAGAGGTTCAGTCTATTATCATCATGGTGGGGAGCATGGCAAGGTATAGACATGGTGATTGCAAAGTAGCTCAGGGTCCTACATCTTGCAAGCAACAGGAAATGGTCTGAGACACTGGATGATATCCTGAGCATAGGAAAACTCAAAGCCCCCACCCCCACAGTGACATACTTCCTCAATCAAGGAAACATCTACTCCTAATAGTACCACTCCCTTTGGGATTTGGGGGGCCAATTACATTCAAAATACCACAACCTTGGACATATAACTTTCTGTGTTGGCCTTACAAAACCCATGGTTAGGTCTAGACTTCATTAGTGTTTCATGGAAGATTCCATAGAAGCCCCCTGTGACTCTCCTTGGTGGTGATAGATGTAATTTGGATTCACAAAAATATCTCTGATGGACTGAACTGAGGACTTTGTGAAAATGACAGTAGAGAGCTCTGTCTCTGTACTTTGTGAGGATGCAGAAATAAGGCAAAAGTGCTTTCTGCCTTTGGAGGGGATCTCTGATTCCTTGCTACAGTTCTTTTCTGCTGTAAATGTCTCCAAAATTCTGGCTGGAGTGTTCCTATACTTGGGGCTCCTTGTTTGTGATGCTTGTGAGAGTACGGGTAACTCCTCCTCTTCCTCCCTTCCTCCCCCATTTTCTCTCTCTCTCTCTCATGTGCTCATGTTTCTCTCTCTCTCTCTCTCTCTCTCTCTCTCTCTCTCTCTCTGTGTGTGTGTGTGTGTGTGTGTGTGTGTGTGTGTGTATAGACAACCTCAAATGAAAGTCCTTGCATTCCACTTGTCTGAGACAGGGTATCTTTATTGTATTTCATCTGCATATTCCAGAACCACTGGCCTAGGAGCTTCTGGGGATTCTCCTGTCTCTGCCTTCCCTTTCCCTATATGTCTACTGAGACGACACAGACACTTGAAGTATTCCTTTGACTTTTATGTGTGTTTTGAGAAAACAATCTTAGATCTTGACACTCATGGACTTAGAACATTTCCCCATTAATGCATCTGTCTCCCTGAGCTCATCCCCTGAACGCTTGTAGGTTCACCCAGGAACTGATGAGGTTTACTATATTATTTAACTTAATCTTTTAAACTAAAATATTAAATTTGAAGCCCCATTTAGTGGCCCAAAACTTTGATTCCAACACCTGAGAAACATGAGCCATTATGTGCCATAGCTAGTCTGAGATAAATAGCATGGCGCTGTCTCAAAACAATGAAAAGCAAAAGGTGTGTTTTGCTTTGGATTCAATAAAAAGGAAAGTGTTTGTCTTTCCTATTGTTCAAATGTTCTATCCCAAATACTTGTTGAATTTTAATTACCAGATGCCAGTGTTGATAGTGAGGTACCAATAGTTGACTAGGTCAGAAAGTTTGCTGTTGAGGTCCCCAGAAGTTTCCTAGTGAGATCTGAGCTTGCTTTACACAGTAGGGCTGCATAAGGGGAAGGATTGACCATGTACATGGTCACCAGATGTTTGGAAGGGTCTACACTTGGCTGTGCTGGGGGGATGTCTTTTGCTCCACCTCTTGGCATTCCTTTAAAGCCCTTATAGAAGAGACAGAAGGGGCCAGTGGATAGGATCCAGGCCCACCCGAGGCTGTCCTGTGTTTCTATCTGTCTCTCTCCCTCTATATTTCTGTCTAAACATTTCCACTTCTCCCTGCTCAAGAATACCCTGGGGAAAAAAGTGGGGGCAGGTCCCCCACACAGTCTGCTCTCAGGGAAAGATGACTATCCTCATGGTGGGAATGACTTACTTACTGTAGGAATAGGTCCATGTTAAAAGATTACCTTTAAATTGCCTAACATTTCGAGACACACCTTTAATCCAAGTACTCTAGAGGAGATAGAGAGAGGCATATCTTTATGAGTTTTAGGCCAGCCCAGTGGTAAGTTCCAGAACAGCCAGCAGTAGATAGATAGATAGATAGATAGATAGATAGATAGATAGATAGATAGATGGATAGAAAAATAAACAAATAATAAATCCAAGCTCTAGTTCCTTTCACTCCCTACCTTTATCTTGTTTTCTGCTTATGCTCTGGCTATTACCATGTAATGAAGCAGCGAGAACGTCTTCACTAGTGGTACAGTTCAATCTTGGACTATCTGTTTTCTAGAACCCCAGAAAAACAATACTGTATTGTTTACAATTTACCCATTCTGCAGTCCTCTCTTATAACGAAGGAAAAATGATAAGGGCAGTCCTACATTAGGTATGGTATTGGGGAAGGGGGAGTTTCAACAAAGTTTTCCATTCATGATTCCTTTCTGTCTAGCATACATTTATTTTATGTTCACCTACAAAATAATGGAATTCACAATGCTTTTTCATACTTATATATGGTGATATTTTATTTGTGCTGAAATGTGATTTTATTTGTATGTTAATAAATAAAGTTGCCTGGGGGTCACAGCTAATAGTAAGCCATAGCAGAAGTCTGGCAGTGGTACCACACACCCTTAATCCAATCACATGGCAGGCAGAATCTGTGTGTTCAAGGACATAGCCAGTTTGGAGATACATGCCTTTAATCTCAATACAAACCATAGAGACCTGGAGGTCTGTATAGACAGGCAGTGACGAGGTCATATAGTTGGGTTTACAACCAATGAGAAGGCAGAACAGAAAGTCAATAAAAAGACAGACACACAGGAAGTAGGTCTCTTTCTCAGGAGAAGGACGGCAGCAGCAGCAGGTGATAAGAAGGCAGTTTTAGTCTCAGCTCTTAGCTACTGCTCTGACCTCTTGGGCTTTTAACTCTGCATTTGGCTCTGTGTTTCTTATTTAATAAGACCATTACATCTACATTTGGCACCCAACGTGGCAAGAATTCATTAAAAACTGCTCAGCTTGGCTCAGAGGCCTGCTGGCTCCCCACCTTGGCAGCTCGGCTACCCGCCTTAAGCCAGTTTGGCCTAGGCCCTAGGCCTGACCAACCATAGCTACAAGCAGTTACCTGCAACTGGAGCTACTTGCAGTCAGATTGCCAACTCAAGTGGCTCAGGCTTAAAAAACAAAACAAAACAAAACAAAAAAGCCAGTGTTATGAACAACTCAGGCCTGTCGGAGCTACCGGTCTGGCTGCACTCAACTGTAGTTGCAGCAGCTACACACAACTGCAGCTAGAGCTGCTTGTGGCTGAAACACCAACCTACATGGTCGGAGCATAAGGAAGCCTGAGCCTAGGCTCGACTCAGCTCAAGCAGGAGGTCGTGCCTGGATTTCAGCTTTTAGCCAGAACATGTGGCTATGCCTTTTTCTTTCTTTCTTTATTTTTTTCTTTCTCTTTCTCTCTCTTTCTTTGGATTCCCATCACGGATGCCAGGTAGCTGTTTTGAAATTCCCTCAGATTTCTACTGTTCTACGCAGACTTGGTAAGTCAATTAAGATATCAGATATTTTAAAAGGAAAAACTACTTAAAAGAGAAAAATTATTTTTCCACATTAAAAAATGGGTATTATAAGTACATTAGAAGAAAATTGGACTTTGTTTGATAAAATTTTAGGCAGTCTAAAAATGGAACAACTATGTGAGAAGATTAATGTTGATAGGATGTACATTACACCAATTATGCACATTATTACTTTCCTTATCCTTATTTTACTATTTAAAAAGAAGTCAATTTACATGCCAGGATAAAAGCTTTAGAAAAAACTGTTAAAATGAATTATAGAGAAATTCAGATTCAGACAGAACAGTTTAACTATGAAATTATTTTAGGATTGGATTATAAGGTTACAGAAAGAAAGCCTATTTTCACGCAGTCACCCTTAATTTATCTGGTAACTGCACAGCAGCTACCTGGTCAAGAGAATGTACAAAATATTTGGATTCCCATTGAAATGTTAGATTTACGAAGGTTTAAAGAGGCAATAGTATCTTATGACATGTGTTCCCCATTTGTAAAGCAAATGTTAACTCCTGGTCAACTTATAATAAGATTATACAAGCAAGGCATGGACCTTGAAGCCCTGCCCACTTCCTACTGAGCTGTGTATAAGAAGACTCCAGACACTAGAGCTGGGTATCTTTCTCCCAGGTCACCTTCACCACAGCCTGTGCAGGTCTGAAGCCCTGGCCTCCAGCTCACATTCTAAAGCTGCTTGGGTCTACTTCCTAGCCTCTGTCTGTCTTCATATTGGACTACTCTTAAGAACTTAAGCTCTCAAAACTGAAAACCTAGTTCTGCACCATGTTTTCTGATTCTGGAACAGTTGAGGAACCTGAGGAGCCCCAGAAGGTCATCCCTGAACCACTGAAAGACCAGAGAGAAACTCCAGGTGATTCTCAGCCTGGGCCCTGCACTCCTCAGTCTGCCCCTGTGGAGACCAGTCAGCTTGCATCAGCTCAGAGACAAGTGCAGCCTACCTGTGATGACAGTGATGAACGCTGAATCTTGTAGCACACCAAAGAGCCAAGTGAAACCTACCAGTAAAGAAACAGTCATGGCACCTAAGTCTAAATCTAAGTCTAAATCCAAATCTAAATCTAAATCTTTGCCGGAGAACTCAAGGGCAAATCTCAGAAAAGACACACCTTTCCAATTGGGAGAGCCCAGTGAGACAGTTGCTATGAATCAGCAAGGTGTGCCTGCTGACCAGACTAAATCCCCTGCAGTCTCTCAGCTGATGAAGCTCAACACCCAGGAGACCTCCCTCTCAGGTTCCCAGGGGAGAGCAGTCTCTGACAGCAAGGAGACAGTCCAAACAGTATTCGGCCCAGTGGAGATCCTGAGTGGTAGGGAGACTTTTGTGACCTATAGTGCAGCCTTGTGTGAAAGTCTGAGGAGGAAGTCTCGTAAAAATCAAGATGTTCTCTCTGAAAGGCAGCCGGCATCTTCTGAAGGGAGCCATGTAAGGTCCTTCAGTGGTGAACAGACCCGTGATGAAGACCATGTAGTTACTTCTGGGTTGGACCAGACCTCCCAAGAGGAGCACCACCAAGAGAGGCCTGTCACTGGGGATCAGACCTTGGACTCCAATCAGAGGGCACCTAGAACATGTGAGGCATGTTCCCTAGAGCATTTGGTGCCAATTTTGATGTCGGTCCCGGAACTAAGTTTACCTTTCTAAATTCTTGTGGGTGTAGGCACGAAATTCCACCTTTTGCCATGACTCATCAGTGTGACAGGAAGAAAACGTCTATAGGAAAAATGGCTATATCTAAGCATCACCTGAGAAAGCCCAGTGGTGCCCAGCCACACTACTCTGGCCAGATGGTATCCTCTCATGCTCAGGATGTCTGCACAGGTCAGAGGTCAGCACCCAGTGCTGAAGGTGGCAGTGATCCTCAGGTGGTTTCAGGTGGATCGCCAGGCCCCTCCCATTCTCCTTTGACCACAAGACAACCTCCAGAAAGCATGCCAGATTCTCCTGTGGACCAGAGACAGCATCCCCAGGAGAGATCAGAGTCCAAGTCCCAGAGCCCTGAGTCCAAGAAGAAGCCTCCCAGTTGAAGCCCGACTCCTGCCTACCAAGATTGTGGGAAACCTTACACAAAGCCTTTACTGCTCAGACCATATGAGGAAACACACTGGGGAGAAGCCTTATGTGTGCAATGTATCTGGATGCCCATGGAAATTCATGAGCTCAGATTCCTTCAGTAGACACAGGAGAAGCTACACTGGGGTACTGACCTCCCAGTGTATCCTCTGCAACTGAATGTTTTCCAGATCTAACACCTCAAGCAGTATGTGAGATGCCATTCCCAACCATCCATCACTGCAACCTGACTGCCAACAAAGAACATCTTTCCCAATTAAAGTTTACTCCTTCTACCCATAACTTGGAGAACGAACTCCTACTAGCTGTCACTGTTGTTTTTAAATGCAAAACTAATAAAAATCATGATTATGAAACAAAAAAAAGATTATACCACAGGACTGGCAAGAGCTGGTAAATGCCATTCTGGAACCCGGGGCACAGATGCAGTGGCGTATGTGGTTCAATGATGAAGCTAAAAACATAGAAAATCAATGGAGGGCTAGAGGTGTACAAATCTCCCAGGATCAGCTTGTTGGAGAAGGACAATATGCTGCAATACAAAGACAATGTTTATGTGATATCCAAACCCTAATTCTATGTTGAATGGCAGCCTTGAATGCATGGTACAGAGTTGAGGAACCAGGAAAAAAGCTGAGTCATTTACAAAGGTTATACAGGGCCCAAAAGAATCTTTCACAGATTTCTTACAAAGACTGACTTCAGCAGTAAAGAGAATGGTCCCAAATTCAGAAGCTAGCCAGATAATAATCGAATGTTTGGCTTTTGAGAACGCGAATGCAGCATGCAAGAGAATAATCAGGCCATTAAAGGCAAGATCTGCACCCTTGGAAGATTAGATTCAAGACATGTTTAATGTTGAGGCTCATGGCCACGATGATATGTGGATAGGAGAAGCAATTTCAAGAGGTTTGAGGAATGTCAGATGTTTTGGATGTGGAAAGCAAGGACATTTGAAAAGGAACTGTAAACAGGTCATTCCTAGAAACAATATTTCTTGAAGGAACAATGGCAACAGAATGCCCCTTCCTTCTGGAGTATGCAGAAGGTGTGGTAAGGGAAAACATTGGACCAATGAATGTAGATCAACAAGGGACAGACAAGGTAATACTTTGCCTCGGTCTTCGGGAAACTCCCAGAGGGGCCTCAGGAAGTCTTCAGAAAACTCCCAGAGGGGCCTCAGGCAGGGCCCCATAGCAAATCCAATTCAGACCTTTCCTGCAGTCATAGAAGAAACCCCTACTCAGAGCAATTAAATAACCAAATGCCTATTGGAATAAACCAGGTTTCTCGGGGTGATGAAACAGCTGAGACAGAGAGAACAGAAAATTCAGGAGAAATCATAACAGATTTATGATAGGAGTCAGGCGTTCATTCCTGACACTGGGCTGAAAAACCTGGATCCATGCTACAAGCCACAAAAATATACAAAGTAGGATTTCAGCTGATTATGACAAAGCTAATACCTGGAAGAAGCCAAGGGCCTTCCAGAGGTCAAGCTGAGGCTCAAGGAGCCTTGGTGATGTTTGGCTTTTGATTATCAGCTGTTTTCTGCTATGAGTTTCCTGTGTGCTGTTGTAGCTTTTTCATCATTTATTGGGCACCTTATCCCCTCTACTGAAGGAATATTTAGATAAGCTTGTGCGCTGACAGCTATGCACAGCCAGAACCCCAGTTCAAGCCTCCCTGTAATTATCATCATTGGCAACATCAGGCCAGGACCATCCCCAGATGGAGGAAGTACCTTATCAGAGATACCTTTGTACCCTCTAAGAATAGACTAAAGTGTCCAGACTACCCATTTGAGAAGGTCCAGCAGATGTGCCAATTAAGCTTAACTACCTCCTTTCCCAAATCCTACCTCTACTCTAGTTCCAGATCTTCCTTTAACTATCACCAGAGGCATCTAGCTATACACAGGTTGCCTAGCAACCAACCAACCACATCTTCCCCTACCCCATAGAAAAACAGCAGATAGCTTGGACAGATAGGAGTACAAGAAAAAAAAGAAGGCAGTTTTATTTTCTCCCATTGACCTAGCAACTTATAGATTCTTAACATTTTCTACCAATCACGTTTAAGGTTATAGTTGAGCACATAATATCCTTCTTCTTAGATATTACCTGTATTTAGCCTTTATTTAATTCATTTCCCCATTAATCACTTCTCCTTTGGGTTACTAATGATAATTAACAATTACTGACTCTCTATGTGATTCTTTTCACCCCTCTGTCTGACCCTGCAAGCCTGGCTTTGCACTGCCAAGGGATTACTGCTTAAAAGTGTATATATACCAGGACTCCCAGGACACGAGAGGACAGAGAAGAGAAAAGAGAATGGAAGAACTAGATGGGTAAGAACTTGAGAGGAACAAACTGAGATGGGAAATAACTAGATTGAAGGGCTAGAAGAGAGTACTAGAGGAATGAGATGGAAGATGAGGAAGAGCCAGATGTGGGAGAACAAGATGAGGAAGAACAAGATGAGAGAGGAGATGGGAGAAGAGCTGATATGGAAAAGAAATAGATGGATGAGAACCTAGAAGGGGCAGAACAAGAAGAAGGAATTAAGATAGAACCTAGAGCGGACAGCAGATAAATGTAGAGAGAAGTTAGGTAAGAAAGGAGCTAAAAATGAGAGTAGAATAGAAGCTTGTAGAGAGAGGACTGACACAGAATAATAAAGTATATGGACTAAGGAATTTCATGTACATAGATTCATTTCTTTTCATCAAATATTAATTATCAGCTGGTTGTAGATTCTTCCCAGACACTGGGAGGGGACGATGTAGGGGCTTGAACCCCATAGTCCTCCATAAATCCACTTCATAGGGACAAAATGTCACATCATTTTAATTTTTTGTTTTTGTTTTTGTTTTTGTTTTTCGAGACAGGGTTTCTCTCTGTAGCTTTGCACCTTTCCTGGAACTCACTTGGTAGCCCAGGCTGGCCTCGAACTCACAGAGATCCGCCTGCCTCTGCCTCCTGAGTGTTGGGATTAAAGGCGTGCGCCACCACCGCCTGGCCATTTTAATTTTTTAAGGTCAGTTCCCCACCAGAAAGCTGTAGCCAACATAGTTTTTTTTTTTTTTTTTTTTTTTTTTTTTTGCTGACAGCCTGTCAGTTGATAAACTAAGGAATGTGCCACCTCTACTGCTGTGACATCCGACATTCTGGTTCTCTCTTTGCACTTACACCTGCATGAGGACTCTGGTATTTGAACTGATAATGCCTGCCTGCCTTCAATCCAACCCATGTATGCAAAGGAGGTGTACTTCACTTATTTCTTTGTCTTCAAGCTATATATAAACTAGTCTGTTACTCCAATAAACAAATTGCCCAGGACGCAGACTTCAGAGCAATTCTTTGCTCTTATGTACCCACTGCTATCTGATACTCTAGTTTCTGTTTTCCCCTGGGTCTTAAGAGTGCCAGCCTACTGTTGAGTTTTGTGGCCTGGGGACAGATAACAACAGTTCCTTCTTTCTGAGATTGTGTGGTCTAGCTTAATTTTATACATTCTAAGTCCATCCATTTTCCTGCAAATTTTGTAATTTCATATTCATATGTAGATATGTAAAAGATTTCATATACCTATGTAGATATGTAAAAGAATTATCCATTAATCTGTTGCTCAATAACTAGCTTGATTCCAATGATTTGCTACAATGACTAAAGTAGCAATGAACAAAGGGATGTAAATATCTGTATGGTAGAATATGGAGTTCTCTTGATACTAAATCCAATTGGTTACACTCAGCCTCTTGTAAATGGGAGAGGAGAACAAATCACAAGTACTGATCACCTCTAGTGTGCTTGAAATGAGGCTCTTGTTCATGGTTCTCATATGGCCCTCATATTGCATAGAAAATATTACTTTGAGCTTCTAGGTACACCACTGAAGTTCTCCAACACCAGAAGGCAGTCTGGGATGAATGTCAAACATATTCAGCAGAGTGGCTGACAGAATTTACTTTTCCATTTTTTATAGGCCTCCCAGCATATTTCTTTTATCTTTTTTTCTTTTTTTGTGGGGGTGGTATTTACTCTTTCTGAGACAGGGTCTCATTCACTAGCCTGGCTAAGAACTCATTGTATATCCCAGACAACCCTCATAGTTGCAGCAATCCTTCTGACTCAAGCCTGGCACCTCTTAGAACGTCAGGTGTGAGCTACCATGCCTGGCCAAATTATTGTTCTCAGTCATTGAGCTTTAAATTTATTTTTCAATTAAGAAAAGACATTGTTATATCCCTCAGTGGGATATGAACAGACTTGTAGATTAAAGAATGTTTCCTACTACTAAGATTCACAAACACTATTAAAATGACCCTGACATGTAAAAGTTCAGCAAGAACCCCCTAACTGGATCTTATTTATGAATCTCATAAAATTATTTACTTGGTCTTATTATTTTCACACACTGAATCTCCCAGTAGTATTTTAATACACTATGGTAGTGTTAACAAACTGGGGATTTACCACAATATTTTATGGGAACTTTTATTCCAGGTCAATCATGTAGCACACTGAACTGGGTTAGAAGTTTCTGCTGCTAGGTAAATTGGCAGTGTGGTGTTCTCTTACTTATTTCCTTTTTTATTGAAAATAGATTCTTCTCCCATTATAATATAGCCTGACCAGAATTTCCCCTCACTCTACTCCTCCCAACTCCCCACACCTCCCCTCTCCCCAAGATCCATTCCCTGTTTGTCTCCCTTCAGAAAAGAGCAGGTCTCCAAGAGACAAAAACCAAACATGACAAAAGAGGATACAATAAGACAAAGCAAAAGCCCTATTAAGGTTAGACAAGGCAACCCAATGGAAGGAAAAAAGACCCAAGAACAGGCGAAAGAATCAGAGACTTACCCACTCCTCTTAGGAGCCTACATAAATAAGCTAAACAAGCATAGCATACAAAGGACCTGATGCAGACCCACAGTTCTCTGAAGAAGAGTGGACAAAGCTGACTAAATGTCAAAAAATTGCCTTTCTTTGAGTTTTGATTACTGTGATACAACACCATGACCAAAAGCAGCTTGGGCACTGTCTTAGTTTGGGTTTTATTGCTGTGATGATGCGCCATAACCATAGAAATTCTTATAAAGGAAAACATTTAATTGGGACTGTCTTGCTGTTTCAGGGATTTAGTCCATTATCATCATTGAGGAAAGCAGGGTGACACACAGGCAGACATGGTGTGGAAGAGGTAGCTAGGAGTTCTACATCTGGATTAGCAGGCAACAGGAAGAGAGTGACACTGGGCCTAGCTTGAGCATTTGAAACTTCAAAGCCCACTCCCCAGTGACACACTTCTTCCCACAAGGCCATGCCCACCCAAACAAGGTCACATCTCCCAATAGTGTCAATCCCTATGAGCCAATGGGGGCCATTTCATTCAAACTACCACATGGAGTAAAGGGTTCATTTTGCCTAAACTTAGATATCACAGTCTGTCACTGAGGGAAGTCAAAGCAGGAACTCAAGGCAGGCACCTTGGAGGCAGTGATTGAAGCAGAAGCCATAGAGGAACTCTGCTTACTGGCTTGCTCCTCATGACTTTCTAAACCTGTTTTCTTACAACACCCATGACCACATTTTAAAAAGTGACAATGCCCACAGTGAGCTATGCCTTCTCCCATCATTCATCAATCAAGAAAATGCCTCCCAGGGTTGCTCACAATTCAGTCTGGTGAGGGCATTTTCTCAATTGAGGTTCTCTCATTCAAATGACTCTAGCTTGTTCGAAGTTTATATAAAAACCATCCAGCACAATTTACCTTTGTCAACATGACACAAAAGCACACCACTACTGAACTAAAACTTTTCCATTCTATTTGTCCCCAATCACAATATGAAACATCTCAACTTTTAAAAGTCCTACAGTTTCTAAATCAAATATTTGAAACATTCAGTCTCTTTGAAATATCAAAATTCTTTGTCAAAATTTTAAGTTTCTCTATAATATCCACAGTCTCTCTAAAATTTCAAGGTCTCTTAATTATGAACTCCTATATAATCAATAAGAAGTTACATACTTTCTTACTCCAAGAGTGAAGAATCAAAGCATAATCACAATAAAATCAAAGCAAAACTAAAATTCATCTATGTTAAGTGTTAAATGCTTAATGACCCACTCATGCATGGATCCTCAAGGGCTTTGACACCAGCAGTGTAAGCCTTAAGCGTGATTATTAACAACTAAGTGACAGAGTCAATATTAGGGTCTCTTGAAATCCCTTCTGATAAAGATATTAGTCCAAAAGTCTTCAGTTTGGCTTCTGGTAGATTTTTTGGAGAAGCACAGAAAGCAGCCACATTCTTTGCCAATATATTACAAGGATGGTTTCTAATTCAGTTGTTAATAGTGCTAATAATATTCTTGAACTGGGCCTCCATAGTCTGCATTACTCTTAGCACTATTGTCATCCAAGGATGTCCCATTAAGCTGAGCCTACAATAGTAACAGGGTCCCAGAACTTAGTAGGCCCCCAAATCTTAACACAAATGGCTCCATGATGGAAGTGCCACCCAGGCTGTAAAACTAAGCATGTAGAGAGCACTGCAGCCAAAATGAAAATAAAGACATATCTTAGTTAGGGTTTCTATTTCTGTGAAGAGGCATCATGACCACAGCAACTCTTAGAAAGGAAAATATTTAAATGGACTGACTTACAGTTTCAGAAGTTTAGTCCATTGTCATCATGGCAGAAAGCATGGTGATATGCAGGCAGACGTGGTGCTGGAAAGGTAGCTGAAAATTCTACATCTGGATCCCCTGGCAGTAGAAAGAGACTGTGACACACTGGGCCTGGTTTGAGCATCTGAGAACCGAGAGCCCCCCACCCGCCACACTTTTCTCCCAACATCACCATACCTACTCCAACAAGGCCACATTCCCTAGTAGTGCTACTCTCTGTGAGCCTACTGGGGCCATTTTCACCACACCATCAAAGTTCAGAGTTCTGGAAAAGTCTTTCAATGTACTAACCTTACACTTTGGCATCTGTAGTTCTGCTTCTGTCTAACTATTCTTGTTAACTGAAGTATATCAACTCAGTACTTGGTGTTTGTGCTTAAAAGCTCACCCTGAGAAAGGCTTGGGGGCTTCACTGGGATCCTGAACACCCAATGTAGTTGCCGGCCACCTAGTAGGACTTTCTATTGGCTTAAACCCATGTCCAAGCAGTCTTGTATGGTGAATACTCCACAGTATTTATGGAAGAACAACCAAGACCCCAGAGACCAGACCTTGAAATACCAGGGGTCTCAGAACCCCTTGGAGAGAGGAAGAGTGAAGTAGTCAGTGGAATCCCAGAAAGTGCACAACTTGAGATGTTCCAGTTCCCCAGGATTTCCTTTGATCAATAACTGCCTAATGCTTCAGAAAGGCCAGACACCTCCACCCCAAAAGGAAATAAATTAGGAAGTCATGTGGTCTGTCACCCCCAGAGGTAAGTCTGGTTAAGGCACCTTCTGATGGACACATAAGAGAGTTCAGTTGTGGCTGCTGATCCAGTGCCTGGGATCCATGTGAGACACCACTTGATCCCTTTATCTGTTCAGGTGTATGAATGTGTTTGTCACCACCCCTGCTTGCTTTTACTATGCGTGTGTGTGTGTGTGTGTGTGTGTGTGTGTGTGTGTGTGTGTGTGTCTTGTTATGTGTTTCTGTCAGTTTTGTTTCCCTCTTTTTTTTTTTACCAGTGACTTTCTCTCATGTGAAACCCTCTCCCCACCTTTTTGCTCAGCCAGATCACTCAGAGAAACCCATAAAACCCCCACCTCTCCCACTCTGAGAACAGGAGCACTTGCTTCTTTTGTTGCTTGACTCCTGCTCAAGGTCAGAACTGGTCCTAGCGTGGAGGTGGAGAGGGGCTGGGCCTTTCATCCAAGGCCCCGTGCCATCTAAGTGGAATGCGCACAGGGAGGGGGAAATAGTTCCCCCAGGTAAAAATTTGCTCTGCTCTGTGCCTTCTCTGAGCAGCCTTGGAGAAGAGAAAAATTTCCCATGGTTGAGCCTGCAAAACAAAAACAAAAACAAAAACAAAAAAACGAAGTTCTACTCCTTTTTCATAAATTTATGTCTGCTTTTCAACCAATCCATAAAACCCACCATTCTTTTAAAAAAGCAAAAAACCTACTCCTGGGATGGGAGGAGGATAACTGCCAGGCAACAAAATCTTGACAGAGGGATTTTCCCTTCTGTCCAACACTGACCAAAGAAACTTTAAACAGTTTTCACTAGGTTCCTTTTAGAAACATTAAAGACAGCCGCTAAAAAGATTTCCATTGTCATCCATTCAGCCCCAGATATTAGAATAAAGTTTAAAAAGTTAGAAAAAATTTAAAGGTATAAGTAGATCCCAGTTGCTGACGGTAACCTAAAATGTGTTTAACAACTGTGAACTGATTATGATAAGGCATAAACTGTAAGCCACACTCACCTTATCTGATGATGAGATGCAGTTAGACTTACAGATACACAGAAAAATTTTGGTGTCTTACCCTCTGTCAGAAGAATATCTCCAGGCTGAAAGTTTTGCCTCCAATTAAAAGATAACAGACCATCACTCACATTGATAGCAAAGATTTCCAGGTGTGTGAGTAGAAACCACCACCCCCCCTTGCAGGAGTGGCTCAATACCAAGTTCATAGAATTGTTCAACTAACAAGTTCAGTAATACCCATTCAGATTAAATAATACTCAATGACTCTGGAAACAAAAAGGGAAATTGTAGTTCATATTGCCCGGCTTGGAGAGACAGGCATCCTTGTGCACTGCCAGTTTCACTGGAATATACTTCACCTGCCTGTAAAGAAACCTGGGGCCCCTGATTCTCATGAGTCTGATTCCTCCAGAGAAACAGGTGTACACTTTCTTGAACCTGAAAGATACATTTTCAGCCTTTCATTGGCAGAGTGAGCCAACCCATTTTCGCCTTTAGATTAACACACCTAGTGTAGTCTGGGATCCTGAACATCCAGTGTAGTCACCAGCTAGATAATAGAGACTCTCTATTTTCTTAAACCTATATCCAAGCAGTTTTCTCTTGTGAGTACCCCACAATACAGTGTTCCATAGTTTTCCTAGTCCAAAGTTCAAAACTCTTTCACATTCCTCCAAAACCCAAGAATCACGCTCAGACTGTCACAGTAATTAATAGCTCACTTCCTGGTAACAAATTCTGTCTTAGCTACCCTTTGATTACTGTGACAAACCTCTATTATCAAGTCAAATTATAATAGAAACCATTTAGTTTGGAGTTCATGGTTCCAGGTAGTAAGAATCTATGCCCATCATAGCATGGGGCATGACAACAGGCAGGCAGACATGACACTGGAGTAGTAGATGAGAGCTTACACCCTTATCCACAGAGAGAGCTAACTAGGAATGATGCTGGCTTTTGAAACCTCAAAGCCCTCCCTCAGTGACACATCTCCTCTAACAGACCACACAGACTAATTCTTGACAAACTAGAGGGGCCATTCTCATTCAAACCACCATCAGCTTGTGGGATATAGTTTTTCATACTGTTCTTATTGTGGAAAGTTTTTCTTTCTCCTTCACTATGGCAGATAGTTTGATGGGCATGTTAGTTTAGGCTGACCATTATTGTCTTTTAGTACTTGGAATGTATAGTTCCTATCTGTTCTGGCTTTCAAAGTTTCTGTTGAGAAGTCAGTTGTTGTTATGATGGGTTTTCCTTTATATGTGACTTGAGTTTTTCTCTTGAAGCTTTCAATACACTTTCTTTGTTCTGTATACTCAGTATTTTAACTACGATATACTGTTGAGGGTTTTCATTCCTGGTCTTGTCTATTTGGTGTTCTGTGTACTTCTTGTATCTACACCAATATGTCTTTCCCTCATTGGGGTAGTTTTCTCCTATGATCTTGTTGAACATCTGGTCTACGTCATTGATTTGAGATTATTTTCCCTCATCTATGCCTATACTTTGAAGGTTTGATATTTTTTATGCTGTTCCACATTTCTTGTATGTTACTTTTCTCTGTGTGTATGTGGTTTTAATTTTTCATGTTCCTTGTTTATTTAGTCTATATTCTCTACTTTATCTTTGAGTTCTGATATTCAGTTTCCTTAAATGCTTTCTGTTGACTTTCATTGAGCTATTTGTATTTTCTTTAAACTCCTAGAATTCTTTGATAAATTAATGATAAAGTTTATGATTGTTCTTTTAAATTCTGTGTCCTGAGATTCATCTGAGTAATTCTCATTGGCAAACACTTCTACAGGACTGTTAAGTTGTGGAGGGGAGATGCTGGCTTAGTATTTGCATATTGTCTGTACTTTTGTGATAAACTCTGGACATGTGGATTCTTTTTTTCGTTCTGTGTCAGATATGGATGGAGTAGATTGTGGCAGAAGAAGGTATATGTGGGTGAGTTGAGCTTAGAAGTTTGAAAATGTTTGGGTGGAATGACGTCAGGTGGATGGAGGGGGCCAGTATAAAATGTGTACCCTTTAGGGGTAGATCTGGCTGGGTGGAAAGGTTAAATGTGCTGTGCTAGGGGACTGTGAGTTGTTGTTAAGCAGGGTAGGTCCTAGAGGAAGCCTAGGTGTTGGTTGATGTAAATCAAGGGTGGCAGACTAGACTGTGGCAATGAGTATGAAACCTATGCTAGACTGGACAAATTGTGTAGGATTTATGGAGAGTAGGATCAGGCAGACTCACCAGGCAAGACCCTGGAGAAGAAAGTACAGGATATAGGTGCAGGTTCACTTTTTTAATCCATATAATATAAGTCAATAATAATTTGGATCCTTTTTCTAATGAGTGATGAAAGAGGAGATCTACACCTAATGATGTTGGGGACAAGTCATGACACCAGATGGTATAAACTGAAGTGGGCTTTGGTATATATGCACATGTGCATACACATTATACACATACACATACATATACATTTATATGCATATATGTATATTCAACCACAGTGCTAACAGTTAAGCATCAGGTTTTTACTACATACTATTTATCATATTTACAATTTTTCTTACAATGTCAAAAACCTCAGAGTCCACTTCCAGTGACATACTTCCCTTAACAATGCCATATCTCCAAAAGCTACCTAAACAGCACCACAAAATGGAGACCAACTATCCAAACATGTTATCCTATGGGTATATATGCATTAAAATCACTACAGCCATGCATTCTGGCAAATTGGACTCTGCATTCAGCTTACTACCCACCCTTCAGAAACTCAGCACGATGGTTCTTCACCTTAATTCTTATTTTTTAAAGTGTCAAAATCAGCTCTTTCCCTAGAATCACTTCTGAGAGTAGAGAATTTGATTTCATGCCATTAGTTTCATGGAGCTTGAGGGGCTTTGAAGCATGTGGAAGAAATATATAGTACGGCAGTGTCAAATTTACTGTCTCATATAGAGACTAAACAGGAGTACCATGCTATGGTACTACAACAATGCACAGAAAAAGGATAGTGCTATTATAGGATGTAATGAAAGATTAAATTAATGATCCGGTTGATAGTTTTGACAACTTGACACAATGTAGAGTTATCGGAGGAGAGATAACCACAATTGACAAAATAACTCCATAAGACTGGCCTGTAGGCAAGCCTGTAAGGACATTTTCAGGATTAGTAATTGATGTAGGATGGCACAGAAAATTGAGCAAGTGGTACAGGAGTATATAAGAAAACAGTCTGTAAAAGCCATGGTGGGCAAGCCAGCAAGCAGCACTCTTCCAGGGCTTCTCCTTCACTTCTTATCTCCAGGGTCCTGTCCTGATTCAGTTCCTGACATGACTTCCATCTGTGACAGACCTGGAGTTGGAAGCTGAAATAAACCCTATCATCCCATGTTGCTTTTGGCCATGCCTCTTTATCATTACAATATAACCTTAATTTAAAATTTTTTAAATGGTTACTTCTCTGTTGTACCTGGTTGCATGTTGCTATTTGTCCCTGTTTATTTTTCGTGTGCACCTTCTTTTAATGCAGCACTTCTGAAGGTAGAATTACATCCAAAATGGCATGGGTAATATTTTTGTGAGTGCTCTTATGTGCATTATAGGAGACTTAGCATCATCTCTTAGCTCTATCTACTAGATATCAGTGAATATACCCCATCCCAATGTGACAAAGTGAAAACTCCCAAAGAGAAGAATGTAGGGAAAACACTTTGATTGGAAACCACTGTTCCATTCATTTATTGTTTCAGAAAGCAAAAAAAAATCAATAAAAGCTCTTGTGGAATAATTTCTGTATTCACTTTTCTGTATTTTAGAAAAATGTATCACATTAAAATGACAAATTTGTGGCTAGCAAGATGGCTCATCAGTTGAGAGCACTGTTTTATTTTGAATAGACCCAGTTTCAATGCCTGTATCCCACATAGCTGTTCATAATCACCTATAACTCCACTTCCTGGGGCTCCAATGTTCTCTTCTAGACTCTACATATGTTCCTGCACACATGTGATACACATAAACCCATGCAAAATTACACATAGTCACAAAAATAAAAATAAATAAATCTTTTAAAAATAACAAATGTATGCATAAATGTAAGTCTGTTCTTGAACTATAATAGTGTCTAAGTCAAATTATCTTCTAAGCATTTTTGGTTATGCCTGTATGTTTGTGCTGCTCTGAGGTTTAGAGAAACTTCTTTTTGACATTGACAGCAATTACTGTAGAAACTTTTAATGGATCAAAGTATTAAGAACAAATTACTGTTGAGTGCTCACCCCTAAGTGGGATATCATTTCACTGTCTTCATGGTTCATAGAACATTATGAAAAAGGGAGAAAAATGAATATGAGAGCTAGAGGAAAAGGTGTGGTAGTATGAACCAAAGTCAGGGCAGGGCATGCCTATAGTCCCCTGGAACAGTTAGCAGTTAGTTGTCAAATTGGCGGTGTTGTCCACATTGTTCTCTCTCATGAAAGATACATGAGTAAAGGGTTATTAAATCTCCCTTTGTTGTTAAAGAAATCCACTACAGTGAGGCCCATAACAGGGAAGTCCCAGAATGGAGACCCTGAGAGACTGTTGTGTGAAGCTGTGAAAGTGAAACATGGATTACATTGGAGACCCCAAGATGTTGGAGGTGCCTAGGGATGCTTTCCAGGGATAACAACATACAGGAAATGGAACCATCCCAAGAGAGAGAAATGTGTGTGTTGTAGGCAGCAAAGCTGGAAAGAAGAACCATCTAAGGCCTTTTGACGTTGGAAACAGCTACAGGATTTGGAATCTGCCCTGCTGTTTTTTTTAAATCTTGCTTTGGTCCAGTATTTCAAACACATTCCTTCTTTTTGTAATGATAATGTATGTTCTGTGTCATTGCACGTTGGAAGTATGTAATTTGCTTTGGTTTCACAGGGAGTTACAATTAAGAGATGTCCTTGAGTCAGAAGTGACTTTAGAGTTTTAAACTGTGCTGAGATTGTGAAAGACTACTACTGGGACTTTTGAAGTTGGGCTAAATACATTTTACATTGTAATATTGTCAGGAGCCTGTGAACTGGAGAGTAGAATATGGTGGTTTGAATGAGAATGACTCACATAGGCTTATGTATTTGAATACTTGGTCTCAAGTTAGTGTAACTGTTTGAGAAGGATTAAAGTATGTGGCCTTGTTGAAGAAGACTTGTCACTGGGGTGGACTTTAAGGTTTCAAAACATTCAAGCCATTCCCAGTCTCTCTCTCTCTCTCCCTCCCTCCCTCAAACTTGTGGATCATGGTGTAAGTTCTCAGCTGTTCCTGCTGCCATTGTTTGAACTGCCATCTTGGATACTAACCCTCTGAAACTATAAGCTCCAAATTAAATGCTTTCCTTTTTTAAGTTGCCTAGGTCATGGTATTTTATCACAGCAATAGAAAAGTAACTAAGGCAGGTGTGCTTGCTCCCAAAAGGAATTCCAGTTACTTAGACACTATGGGCCTCAGGAATATATTATAATAACTCAACTGGTTATGACAAAGCCACTACCTGAAGGGATCAAGGAATTCCTTCAGAGGAAACCAAATTCCAGGGAGCATTTAGTGTTATTTGACTTGTTATATATCAGTTGTCTTCTGTTATGAAAATCATGTGTGCCTTCATAGCTTTCCCAATTGATTTTTTTTCCTAAGAATTGCTAACAGTGTGGACTGATCACTATTTGGTACTTGGAGAACAACCTCAGGAAAGACTTCCTTCCCTCAGGCCCATCCGTTTCTTCTTTTAGTGCTGGAATCAGGTATGTCCCTTAGCCACATTCAAGGACTAACAGGGAATAACAGTCCAAACCACCACATAGTAAGTCTCCTGAATTAAGGTAAATTCCACATGGAGATAACGCTTAGGTCAGATGGACCTTAAGAAATAGCTTCACCAGATCACCAGAATCGTAAGTATACACTTCACCGACTGAGAACAGGTAAGCTCCCATCTCCAGAACAACAGATCAGGCCTCAAGCCCCTAGGCCCTACACATAGGAGTCCCAGAGACCAGACAGCTACCTTTCCCTGCTCTCCCACCAACCCCCCTCCAAAACAAAAAAACAATCAATAAAACTAACCCCTGCTAATCTAACAACCACTGAAACCATAAGCACATCCTGCACCAACTAGGAACAACTGCTCCCAGAGACAGAACCTACTAACCCTGATCTGACTAAGCTGCTCTTGAAGAAAGAGAGCCCAACAGCACCGATTTAACCAAGAACTTCTAGTGAACCAAGACTAAAAACTAGAACAAGAGAAGCACCTTCAGACACAAACTCCATCTGCACTGAACAGAGAAAGAGATGAGTAGATGCCAGCGGAAAAATACAGGCAACAACATAAAGACCTATATGACAACACCAGAACCTACCGGCTCTACAATTGCAAGTCCTGAACATACCAAGGCAGAAGAAACAGAAGAAATCAATCCTAAAAATGACTTTAAGAAGATGATAGAGGCCTTTAAAGAAGAAATAAAAAGACCCTTAAAGAGGAAATAAAAAAATACCCTTAAAGAGGAAATAAAAAATTCCCTTAAAGAGGAAATGAAAATCTCCATTAAAGAGGAAATAAAAAATTCCCTTAAAGAGGAAATGAAAAACTCCATTAAAGAGGAAATAAAAAATTCCCTTAAAGAGGAAATGAAAAACTCCATTAAAGAGGAAATAAAAAATTCCCTTAAAGAAATGGAAGAAAAAACAAACAAAAAATTGGAAGAAAGCAAAGAAAGCCAAGAAAAAATAATTAAACAGATGAAAGAAACATTCCAAGGTCTGAAAAAAGAAATTGAGACAACAAAGAAAACACAAGCTGAGGGAATGCTGGAAATAGAAATCCTGACTAAACGAACAAGAACTACAGAAACAAGCATAACCAACCGAATACAAGAGATGGAACAGAGAATCTCTGACACTGAAGACACAATAGAGAAAATAGATTCGTCAGTCAAAGAAAACACTAAAGACAAAAAAGTCGTAACACAAAACGTCCAAGAAATCTGGGACACCATGAAAAGACCAAACCTAAGAATAATAGGGATAGAAGAAGGAGAAGAATACCAACTCAAAGGCACAGAAAATATATTCAACAAAATCATAGAAGAAAA
>CABHPP010118381.1:2377-12383 GCA_902168425.1 Peromyscus attwateri
CTGCATCTGCTCTTCCAGCTCTTCGATGGCCCTTCCTGGTGCTGACCAAGGAGTTTCCTCAGTGGCACTGATGCAAGCCTGAGAGAAGACCTAGCAAGGCCAGGCCAGCAGGGGGCGCCAGCCCAGCAAGACGGAGGTGAGCTGCCACCTGCCGGCACTTGTGAAGTGTGGTTCAAAGTCCTCCCAGGGAGGGAGGGGCCTGCCAGGAGGCCATGCCAAGCTTCAGCTGGCTCTGTGGCCTGTCCAGCTAGACAATGTCTAAGCTGAGAAACCTTCAAGCCATGTATTGGTTGGAGGTGTGTCTCAGTGGCAGAGCACTTGCCTAGCACGCAAGTTCCACTGGAGAGGTGAGTACTTCCCAGGGCTGTACTCAGTACTACTCTGGCTTAGACGTGGTTAGCCCCACTCCCTTTGAAGATGCATGCCCTCTCAGCCCCTCTTGCTCCTTTTTTATTTTTTTAAACCACCTTGGTCTCCAGGGCATGAAGCCTCCCCACTCCGTGCCTTTTTGCCCTCTGCAGAGCCAGTGTGGAGTGTCCTGGCACACTTGTTTATTATGCTGCTTTTTGAGCTGGTGTTCGCTGGGATAGGGACTCTGCCTGAGTGGGGTAGGTCTCCGTACAGGCGGGTTAGTTGCTTGGTCAATGGGAATTAGAGTCTGCGCACAACTGTTTTCACTGACGGGGTCTCCTGGCCATGGTGTGGAGATCTGCCTGTGGTACTCTGCAGGCAGAGTGGGTGAGCTGTGGTTGCTGTTTGTCAAGAGCACTGTGCTGCTCTTGGGGTGCTGAGGGAAGAGACCACCAGCCAGGCTCAGGAACTGAGCCCCCAAACCCATCCCCATGGAGTGCCTTTTCCGCCTCAGGGAAGGATGGCTGTTTCCGTTGCAGCCCGTATACTGGACAGAACAGCGCCAGTGGAAGGGAGGCTGTCCTCACCCAGGTAAGGGTCTATATGAACTGTGTGAGAACCACGGAGGGGGCTGGACTAGGGTAGGGTCAGGACCACACACAGGAGACCAGTGAGGTGAGGGCCCTGTGTCCCTAGAGTGTGGAACGAGGGAGAGCTGTTGCTCCTGTCACAGGCTGAGGTGCAGGAGCCGCTTCTGGAAAGGCTAGCTCTTGAGTCATCTGCGTGTGCTACCAAAGCCCTAGGTGGGAGACTGTTGGAGAGGCACTGTCCCCAAACTTCCACTCTGCTGCAGAGCCGCCCTACAGTTCTGATGTTTTTAAACTGGCCCTTCCCACCTCTCCATGAGGTGACACCCTAAGCACTGTCGTAGGGGAAGGACAGTGCTAGGTCATAGCTGTACCCAGCCATGGTGTCACAGGGTGAGCGGCAGACAGGAAGAGGGCTCTGAAAGGCCAGCTGGTCCACAGCAAACTCATAGGCATGGATCAGACCACGATGTCTAGAGGAAGCAGAGATAAGCATCAGTCAGCAAGGCTGCTGTGGCAAGGGGCATGCAATCTAGGCTAGCCCTCCACGGTGACAGTACGCACAGTCTAGGCTAGCCCTCCATTGTGATAGTATGTGCTCTGAGCCCACAATGTCAGATATGCAGACACCATGACTGAGGTGAGTAGGGAGGCCCAGCAGACAATGTTCAGGAAGAAGCACCTGATGGGATCTTTTAGCGCAGAGGGCTTGCCTCTCTGTCACGCTGACACTGTGGAATGCTCCAGACAGACACTTAGTATGTGCTTCTATTCTATTGCAACCACTGTGTACCCAATTTCTACAGAAAACAGGGCCTATGGTTGATGCCCTGAGAGGAGCATGCGATTAAAGATGGGGCGGGGGGGGGGGGGGGGCTACTGATGAAACTACACTAAGCCATTTCTCAGGATGTGCACAACCCCTCACTGACCTCCTGTGACAGGCAAAGTTGTCCAGGTCGGAGTTCCGCACCACCTTCTCGTAGGGCACGTTGGCAGTGATCAGGCTGTGGCTGTTGAAGGAGACGTGCCGCACAGGGTGCCTGGAGCAGTGGGGAAGAGCACGTAAGGCTGGAGTGTAGCCTGCCCCGGCTGGGAACAGTGGACCCTCTAGGCATACTTCACACTATGGAGAAGGGCCTGGGGCCCAGCCTCAGCTCCCAAAGCAGGCATGAGCAAAGCCTTTCTCTGGGACCATTTTGCACACACTTGCACCCTTCACATATTGCAGCCAACTGCTTCAACAAGTTGGTGTGTTTGGGATATAAGGATGTTCAATTTGAGACAAGCCTGCAACATGGCATAGAGATCCAAAAGCCATGTGTGTGAGGCCCCAGTACCAAAGTGATGGCTACAACTGACAGCCATGCTGTGAGCCAGGGGACAATAGAGTGAGGCTCCCGGAAATGGGGCTTGCACTCAGAGGCTACAAACCAGGAAGGTGAGGCTGCAGGAAGGAGTTCCATGCCATGCCAGCTGGGGCTGACTGAGGTCACCAAGGAGGAAGCCTGTGGTAGGAACAGGCCTTCTGGCTCAAGGATAACGGGAAAGTGCACAAAGGAGGGGGACTTGGTGAGGGAAGGCAGGCCGAGGACAGGTGGTCAGACCAGCAGCCGGACTAGAGCTTGGGAAAGGACTAGGACCCTTACAAGAGAAGACCTTACTTCCCTGAGCCTCCCTCGAGTGCTGAAAAGATCTGCTGGGCGTTGGGCAGCCTGCCTGAGCCACTGCAGAAGCCCAGAACGGACTGAGCTGTCCTGGAGGCGCAGAGAACCAGCTCTCTACTGGCTTGCCTGAAATTTGGGCAAATGCTGGAGTCTAGTGTGGGAGTTTGCGCTGCCCTTTGGCGCCACCTGGTGGCACCATTGTGCATCACCATCTAAGGTAGGGACAGAGGGCAGTGTGGTACCACTGGGGTTCTGGTCTCACAAAAGCTGTTGGCCAGAGTATTCACCACCCTTCAGGCCAAGAAACAAATTTCACTTTGCTACCTTTGGGGGTGTTTACAAAGCTATCGACCCTGCACTTAAACGAAGGCAGGGCTGTCTTGAGTTTGCATCGGGGTGGGAGAGTTGCGTCTGTGATGATATTACACGGGCACTTCCACAGCACCACACCCTTTTACAGTGGAGCCAAAGTTCAGCTAGACAGGAGTTGGGGCCACGCTCCCCTACTGCAGGCACATGAGCCGGTGGGAGTTCCAGGCTGCTTTTAAATTCAAAACTGAGGCAGGCTCACGTGAACATTGTTACCAGTGGGCACCATTCACAGAATCTCTCCTGTTCAAGGCCAGATGAGCTCCCCTTAGCTGGTGCTCACTTAACTTGCACACTCTGTGCCCTTCTTTATAGTGAAGGAAGGCCCAAGCCATACACCTGAACACACCTGTGCCAACCCGGCTCCTTCTGTTTCCTGGTAATTAAGATGAAGGAATCTACAGTGACCAACATAGTTATGAAAAGTTCACTCCACCCTAAGGAAGAAGGATGCTCCGTGAGGCCGCATGTTACTCTGGGCGATATTAATGGGGGAAAAGAGAGGAGCTGAAGTCTCAGGATCAGTCTCTCCAAGCCTAGGTCTCCTCTCCTGCAAAGCTGCTGTCAGGAAGGTGGCAGCGTGGGCACAGGCGGCCCGGGACCACTCCAGCAACCACGGTCCACACACAGCAGGAGCCAGCTTACCTGGAGTGTACCTCCCACAGCTTCTGGCTCATGCGGTAATCCCACACCGACACCAGCCCCTCCTCGCCCCCACTGACGATCTTCCAGTCATCCATCTGGACTGCGGACACCCCCAGCTGATGGGCGGACAGTGACAGGGCGATTTTATCACTGCGGAGGTCATGGAGCCTCACTCTGGAAGATGCGAGGAGAGGGGTTAGTGAGGAAGCCGGCAGCCCCAGCATGGCTTCAGCTATGTGGTCCCTGCAGCATCCCATGGGACTCCCCGTGGGGCTCAACATCTGCAGTAGGACAGACACTAGGTCTTCTATCAGACAAAGCCCATGAAAGCCCTGGCAAGGCAGAGGTAAAGCTCGTGCTGCCCGAAACTATCTACAAGGTGCACACACTCGCTGCTTCCAGGGTCCTGTGGAGTATTTTAACCCCAAGGCCATGCCTCACTCACTGCCCAGGCCTGAAGGCTCAAAGCAAGCAGCTGCCTGCTTGTGTGTGGTCTCAAGTGCACATGGGACAATCACAGATCAAACCTGCTGCATGCACAGAGGACGAAGATGGATATTGCAGTTCTGTGCCAGAGAAGTTGGATTTCAGAGCTAATTTTACTATTTTGTAAACCTGCCCAGGAGAACCAAAGCCATGGGGCCCTAACTTCCTTTTTACAGACGGTGTTTCATGGACTTTAGAATTTTGCTTCTCTGCTCTCTATCACCTCCCCAGCTTTTCTGTTTGAGTCCATTTTTTACCTCCAGAATTGAAAATTTAGACGAGTGAGTGACTTTCTAGGAAAGAGAAAAACCAGATCGAGGACGTGATAGAGAGCAACAGGCAGGGCTGGCCGGGCGTGCGAGGGGCCGCTGCCTACGGGCTCTGAATACAGAAGCCAAGAAGAAGGGATGTTGTTAGCACAGCTGACATGAGGCAGACAACCTCGAGCCCCGCAGCAGCAGGACCACAGGAAGCCCCTGGAGACTAGCCGAGCTACCATGGACTGCACACAGAAAAAAACGCAGTCAGCTCTATGAGGGCTGAAGCGATCACCCCCCCCCCCAAAAAAAAAAAGGACGCCTCCAAACAGCCAGGCACAATCACACAGCTCCTGCCCACTGTTAGAAACGATAAATGCCATGAAGATCAGGAATGACACTGAGAGAGACAGCAATTTATCCATAACACTATGCCCAACTCAACAACTACATTAAACAGTTGCCTGTCTGTGTGTACCCTGTGTGTTGTGCTTGCAGCTGGCAGAGGAGGCCATCAGATCCTCTGGAGTTACAGCTGCTAGTTACCATGTGGGTGCTGGGAATTGAACCCGGGTCCTCTGGAACAACAGCCTGTGCTCTTAACTGCTGAGCCATCTCTCCAGCCCCAACAGCTACATTTTGTATAACAACCACTAATTGTAAGAAACAGTCAAGGGGCTGGAGATATGGTTTGTTCTTGGAGAGTTTGGTTCCTAGCACCCACATCTGGTGGACCACAAACAGCTGTAACTCCAGCTCCTGGGCCCCAGTGCCCTCTTCTGGACTCCGTGGGCACAATATGATCTTACGTGGACTTCAGTTTCATGATAGCAGTTAATATCAGTATACTGTGTTTTCTCAACTCAGAGCTGAGTTGCATATAATACCAGCTACCCGAGAGGCTGAGGCAGGAGGATTGCAAGTTCCAGGTCACCCTGAACAGCTTAGTGATATTCTGTGTTGAATAAAACTGTGGAATGTAGCTTGGTGGTAGAGCTCTTGTCTAACCTGGGGAAATTTCTGGGTTTACTCAGGCAGCTGAGGCAGGGCTGCTGAGTTTGAGTCTGGCCTGGGCTATGTAGCAAGACCTTGTTTCAAATAAAGAAAAGGGGGGGGGGCTTCTTAACCACAAAATCCACAAGCCACCCTGAAAAGATTATGGGAGTCGATAGCAAGGGCCCCCTCATAACTGGTTCCTCCAAGTTAACAGTGAAGACCCACAACTCACAGCGAGAAAAGGCAAGAAAAACCTCACAGCACGGAGTGCCTCTTGAGCACACCACATCCAAGTCTACTGGTCGTAAGAAATAAAAACGGATGCTGCTCCTTTATCATGTTCTTTCAGCAGAAACAGAACCTGTAACACTCCTCAGACCCTGGGCCTGGAGGTGAGACTCAGGACAGGTGCACACACAAACCCCACTGGAGTGGCTTAGAAGGCACTCTAAGAGTGGACACATTCAGGCCGCCATGACTCTCCACCTTGATGGACCACACCCTCAAACCCTGAACCCCAATAAACTCTGAGTTCTTTTTGTCACAGAAACGAGAAAACATGACTAATACAGTCAGGAGAACTCAGGCTGTTGTCACAGTGCTCATCAGCGCACAGGGACAGGCCTTGGTTTCAGACACCCAGGCCAGCCCCCCACCACACATCACTTAAGGTGGTGAAAACAAAACCAACACCCTTTACCTGCTCTGCCGGGCTCAGGGGAGCCGCCTCTCCACTGCCCTGCAGAATCGCAGAGCAGCTGTGGGAGGGAGGGGGTGAGGCTGCTGCCCTCAGTCCACACGGCAGCAGTGAGGAGCCACGGAACACCTTGACTCCTACTTCACACAGCCATTCATCCTCCAGAATGAAGACATAGACCCTGAACATGAACTTCATGAGAAGGCACGAAGAGAGCAGAACATGACCAGCAGAGACGTGAAGGGCAGGGGCATCACACCTAGAGAAGGTCCTGGAGAAAGACGGGCTGGTAACACCCTGGGGCTAGTGCCAGTGAGCACTAATCCCAATACACACTACGTACTGGAAATCGTCATTTTAAAAATGGGCGCACACAGTCGTCAGCAACCTGAGGGAGAAGGAATTACCTGCTAAGGAATGATCAATAGACTGACAGGGACATTCGGGGCAGCATAGAGACGCCGTGAATTTGAATGACTGAATGGGGATGGTGTACGTAACTGCGTTGCTCAGGCAGCCCTAGCACAAGCCGACAGTGGAGCACTGGGCAGACATTCAGAGCTCTAGCTGCTCACAGGAGCCTGAACTGTGAGCAGTGACATGTCCACACTGTTTGCAGAGGGGCCAGGAACTGCTCAGCTGAGACAGGGGTCACGGGCCAGTCCTCCTGAAGTGTGAGCAGGTGTGGGGGGCTGCACTTGCTTTCGGGTGCAGAGCATGCTTCCCATAGCATGGTTCAGAAGTCAAATGCTAACGGCAGCTCCTCGGGAGGAGAGGTGGAGATGCACCAGATCCTCAAGGGAGGTGTCTGCTTTATTCTAGACACGACTATATAATATACCGTTTAAAATTCAGGCCTCAGAGGGTGTTGGCTACACCCGGTGCATGCACGTGTGCACATGCACACCCTGATTTGTCCCAGATGGTGACCTGTTCTCAGCTAGTGTTACGCAGGTATAATGTGGAACAACACAAGTTGGGCATTGTGGAACAGTCTGGAATCCCAGCACCAGGGAGGTAAAGGCAGAAGGACCACGGTCATTGTTGACTACAGGCTACAACAAAGCCAGTTCAAGATCAGCCTGGGGTACAGGAAAACTTGTAAAACCACACCACCACCACCGACAAAGCACCAAACCAAACAACACACAATCCCAGTCTTGGGATGCAGAATCAAGGGCACACGGCAAGATGGCAGTGCAGGCCTATGGCTACAAGTGCCACTCACTCCCAGGCTCCAGCAGGGAGGCCTGTCCTCTACACAGGCACAGCTGCCCGTCTTCAGGCCTCTGTAGGCCCAGAGACCCAAGGCTGTTGGGCACCCAGGAGGGAGGGGTCCTCAGGCTGGAGCCCAGCTGGGCACTTGAAACAGATGGGGGAGTGCATGCTGGCTAGTCGGGTCTATCCAGAGCCCCTCTGCGAGTGTTTACAGTGTAGCTGTAACACACGGACACGGGCAAACACGTTTGGTCCGTTACTTCAAAGTCTGCCGTCTGTTTCTCTCCTGTGTTTAGACCGCGGCACCAGAGACCCAGCAGCTCAGGCTCACTAAGGGAACAAACCAGCCCGTGTGGAAGAGCAGTTTCTGACGACGTCAAGAGACGCCTGGCTTCTCCTCGCAGACAGAACTGCACTACTGCACAGGGTCCTGTCCACTCGCCGTCAATTCAGAGGAGGAGGCAGGTACCAGCCTGGAGGAGCTGACAGGGTGCAGCACCCACCCCACAGGCGGCAGCCTGGCAGAGCCAGCAGCCCCAGCACTCACACCGCACACTCCACGCTGGAAACAGGTAGCCCAGCAAATGGCAGAGACGTGCCAGGGTGACCGATTCCAGGGACAAAAAGGGGCCAATGATAGAAACTGCGAATCCTCATCTAGTATCACCAACTTTGCCTGCTGAAAGAAAAATAATTGGTCTGAAAGCTATAATTGTCGTATGTTTAATATTCATGGACGGGCTTGGAGGACAGCCCCAACACTCCCTCTCTGCAGCCTTCACTAATGAAAACCGCACCATAGGAGGCAGCTTTAGCCCGCCAATTAAAACAAAAGACACCAGAACCTTCCAAAGACTCCAGCAGAGGAGCATCCATCTGATGGGCAGGAAAACGCGCTGGAACGGAGAGGGAGGCACGCTCTGGTTGGTCCTGTGTGAAGAGCTCTGAATAACTCATTATAACACTTGCAGATGGAGTGAGCGTAATGTTCGCGCCCTGCACGCGCCCTGGCAGCAGGAACCACACACGAGCGCACCACAACTTTCTATGTGCTGGGCAGGAAGGAAGCGAGAAGACTCTTTAATTGGGGGGTCACACCTCGGGGCGTGCTTCCTATTGGTTTGGACTCCACAGTCCCGTACGGTAACAAGGCAGACTGGGGTGGTAAAGCTGGCGGTGTTCGGCTCTGGGTTGGCTGTTCTTCAGGAAGAATGCAATCTTGGCTACAGTTCTATCCAGAAAATAAAGGTAAATGTACGGAAACCATTGACACACAAGCCTTTTTAAACTGTGACTAAATGAATCGGGAGAACTGGTATTTTTAAAAGGTTAGTGCACACCTCCATCTGACCTCACTGTACCTGAGCTGTGGAGGAAGGCCGCACATAAGTGTGTATGCAGAATCCATGCCTCACCCACACAGCACCAAAGCCAGCCTTCTGAGAATGTTCATCTCAATAGCAATTGGAAACACTTATATTTTCAGATGCACAACATATCCAGCTTTGTCCAGCTGGGCTAAGCTTAGCATGCTCTGTGCCAAACGGTATCACCACAGTGGAGGTTTCTACATGAAATATAAGCAGCAATCCCTTTGGGGTGATCCCGAAGCTCTTGGCACCTGATTCCTCAAGGAATCTTCTAAACCCTGAGCTCTGCAGCTCACAAAAAGCCAGCCTGGGATAGCACTGATGGCCAAAGCAGTAAAGCTGTTAGTACCAAGGTTTTAGATAACACTTTCCATCTTAAGTCTGAGTGAGAACCAGCACACTGGCTCAGCAGTGAATACTCACGACAAGCCTGGTGGCCCGAGTTTCCTCCTCAGAGCCTTGGATGGAGAGAACCCGCTCTACAGCTGTCCTCGGACCTCCAAATACACACACACACGGCACATGTGCCCCTCATCATGCACACTCTCAATAACTTTAAAAACAGTACAAATAGTTCACATGCCTATGTTGCACATTTTATCCTGTTCTTTTTAAGATTTTTTTTTTTTTTTCTTGAGACAGGGTTTCTCTGTGTAAGAGACCTGGCTGTCCTGAAACTCACTCTGTAGACCAGGCTGGACTCGAACTCAGAGATCCACCTGCTTCTGCCTCCCGAGTGCTGGGATTAAAGGTGTGCACCACCACCGCCCGGCTAAGATTGTATTTTTAATTATGTGCATGTGTGTCTGTGTGCATGTATGTGCACATGTATGTCCAGGAGAGGGCATCTGGTCCCCTCAGCTGGAGTTACAGGCAATTGTGAGCCCCCTGATGCGGCTGCTGAGAATTACACTCAGATCTCTGCAAGGGCAGCACATGCTCCTTATAGCTGAGCCATCTTTCCGGCCCATTTTGTTTTTTACAGAGCTGCAGTATATAGTCCAAGCTGTCTGAGACTTGCGCCTCCACCGCCCAGGTGGCACAGCACCACACCCAACTCCAACACAGACGTCCTCCCTCCAACTATGGTGACTGTTAGCAAGCCTGGCATCTGGAGTTGGGGGCTTACTCTGTCTAGTACATCCTAACCAAAAGCTGCAGGGCAGTCCAGTCAGGCACTGGGGAAACAGATAAACAGGGCAGAGCCGGAACTGGGAACACACTCGATCTTTGTGATCAATTAATTTTCCAGAATGGAAAGAACAATCTCGACAACGAACGGTGCTGAGACGACTGAGCACAAGCCACACCCACCTCACTGTACCCCAGACTACCTAACAGGTCATGCACTGTACCCCAGACT
>CABHPP010118381.1:12393-59385 GCA_902168425.1 Peromyscus attwateri
TGTACCCCAGACTACCCAACAGGTCATGCACTGTACCCCAGACTACCTAACAGGTCATGCATTTCAAATGTAGACACTAAATTATAAAACTCAAGAAAACAAACTAATACCCTTGGAGTAGGAATTTTTTATGAATAAGTGGTAACACAAGCAATAAAAACTAGATAAATCACACTCAATCACAATTTAAACTCACACTTTGAAGGCCACTGTCAACAAGTGAACATAGCTTACACAAGAGGAATACTTGCACATGACAGATCTGACCAGGGACTTACACCCAGAAAAAAATAAAAAACCCATCACAACTCCACAATAAAAACCTCAGTTAAAAACAGGATTTGAGTCTGAGTGTGGTAGTTCACGCCTGTAAGCCCAGAACTCAGCAGCAGACACGGGACTGCCCTAATTGTACCCAGCAAGTGCTAGGCCAGTGTGCTACAGTGAGGCCATGTCTCAACCCGCACCCCTACTCAAAAACAGTCATCTCTCCATGGAAGATGTGCAGATGACACAGGAAATGGGTCCGTAGGCACCAGCATGAGGCACAAGGAGGTGCCTCACAGACTGAAGACATGGAGAAGCTGGAAGATTCCCCAAGGCCAGGGCAGGCAGGATGAGCAGCCACTTGAGAAGAGCGTGGCAATTACCACTGAAGCCAGCAACTCAATTCCTAGGTGTCTACACCCAAGAGAATTGAAGAAACATAAAAAATTACACAGGAATTATGACAATGGTCAAAACTATTAAGAGATTTAATTAATTAAACCACCCAGATGTCTACTGGCTTACCGAGATGGACAGAATGTTGTCGGTCCAATGACGGACATTACTTGGCCATTAAAAAGGAGTGAGTGACGTTCTGATACAAGTTACCACATGGACTTACCTCGAAAACATTAGACTAGGAATAAGTCCTAAAAGGCCAATGTCAACCATTTTCACAAACGCCCAGAGGTAAATGCACGCCAGAATGGAGGGCTTGGGGGAGACAGCAGTAACTGCTCACAGTGCGGGCTTCTATGGGTGGGGGGGGCACCGCCCTGAAATCGACTGTGCGTTTAAGTTGATGGATCGCATGACACATGAACTCTGCGTTAAGGAAGCGGTTCTAAAAGTGACCTTGTGCTGGGGAAGACGGCTTTGTGGGTAAAACACTTGGCAGACAAGAGTAAGGACCCAAGTTTGGCCCCCAAGACCCAGGTAAAGCCGGACACAGCAGCACATGTCTGTACTCCAGCTCTCCTCTGGTGAGATGAGAGGGAGGGATGGCAGAGTCACCAGGAGCTTCTGGGCCAGGTAATCTGAACACACAGCTAACATGGGGCTGAAGACAGTGTTGTCTCTGATCTTCACACGTGCAATAGCATACACACACCCACAATAGATGCAGATACACACATAGATGTATGCATATACACAAATATGGATGTAACACACACACACACACACACACTCTAAAAAAAAAAGCTGTACCTGGGGAGGGTAACAGAGTTGTTGGTCCAAGGACTGTGCCCTAGCAACCTGACAGTAGCAGTCTCACCCAGCACTGACTCCGGCCTGGCTCTCCCTGGCAGAGCCTGAGGATGCTCCACTCTAACCCTGGGTTTCACTGTCGAGGCACACAGGGAGGGACCTCAGTGAGCACAGCCCTCAGCCACCAGCCACGAGCTCTCCTCCACGCACCGACAGGAAGGTGGAGGTTCTGGTTCCGGGAGCTCTCAATCTGATGCCGGTAAACCACAGATGAACAGAAAAGGCAGGCATCTAGGAACTGCGGAGGGCAGTCAGGATGATGGACTGCAGCCGAGCACCCTGGGAAGTGGCTGTGCCAGGAGGCTTCGCGCTGCCCTTAGTGTTTTCCTGCAGTCCTGCCCTCAACAGGGGTTCCCACCAACAGAACTGTAAGGGGTCAGGACGCTGTGACCACCTTCCTGGAACTGAATGAGCTTAAAACCCTCTGTCTCCCAGGGAGAAAAGAACAGACTAATGACTTAGGTTTGGGGACAGTGTGTCCATGCAGCTACTCCTAGCCATTGGGCATGGCTGCTCTAGCAAACTTGTCCATAGGAGCTTTACATGTTTCAATTCTTCCCTACAGTTTACTTGCCTGGACTCTTAGATGAGGCAGGGAGTCTTGGCTTTTCCTCCGAAGGCTAACTGTAGCCCTCACTGCAGACACAAGCTCAGGCCTGTAGCTCGGGTTTATTCTAACACCGAGGAGCCCTGTTTGTGATGGATGCTGTGCTGAGAATCCTGGGACCTCCCTGCTTTATTTTAAAAACTTAACTCTGCTACATTCTAATAAAACAGATTTCTCAAAACCAGACTTGGGCTTCATGCTGACCAGAGGGTGTTCTGAACTGGGTGTGTGGCTCCTCATCTAGTCACGACACGTGATGAGGTGGGTATACTCCAGAGGAAAAGTCAGCTTTACTGAGAATTCCCTGCGTGTCCTGGAGGACAGCTAGGGTGAGAGACAGCTAACAGTGGCTGTGATGGTTTGGAGCTGTCTGGGCTAAGGTCTTCACACATGAGGCTCCTCTGCTCTCTGGGTTCCTGCCAGCACCAAGAAGCTCACACATTGCGCACACACTCTGGGCAGAGTCCCCTGCCCAGGCCTGATATGTGGAGGTCCCCAAGAGCCCCTGACATTTGCTCCACTCAAAAACAGTGGAGACCGTCAGCTCAACTCACAGGAACTGGTTTGTTTCCCTGGCCACACACTGGGGCTTGCAAAGCCTAGGCCGTGGTTGTTGTTGTTGTTGTTGTTGTTGTTGTTGGTGGTGGTGGTGGTGTGTGTGTGTGTGTGTGTGTGTGCAAGGGCTTGCATGTGTGCAGTGTATGCATGTATGTATCTGTGTAGTGCATGCATGTATGTACCTGTGTAGTGTATACATGTATGTACCTGTGTAGTGCATGCATGTATGCACCTGTGAACAAGGGCATGTAGAAGTCAGAGTCAACGCCAGCTGTCCTCCATGACCCTCTGCCTTATCTCTTGAGACAGGCTGAACCCAGAGCTCTCTGACTTGCTGGCCACTGAACTCTGAGGACAGTCATGCCTGTGCCCCTCCCCCGGGTTACAGACTAGTGTGACCATGCCTTTTTTGGCTGTTGTTAAGACAGGGTCTCAGTATGTAGCTTTTGCTGGCTTGGACCTTACTACATGGAGCAGGCTGGTTTGAACTCACAAAGATCCCCCTGCCCCTGCTTCCCAAATGCTGAGATTAAAGCATGCCTTATTTTTTTTAAACGGGTTCTGGGTTCCAGATTCAGGTCATGTTTGCCTAGCAGTCAGTTACTGACTGAACCACCTCTCTAGCCCCCCAAGCCTTAGCACCCTGAGCTCAGAGGTCCATTTGCAAGACCCACATTCTGAGTCATCTGAGGAGACCGTGAGACAGGGACTGAGTGCCTTCTCCCCACAAAGCATGCTCCGGCTCTCTTTGCTCTAGGTGGGGGTGGAGCAAGTGGGTGAGGTTCAGGATGGAAACACTATGTGATCCAATAGTGATTTCTGTAAGCTGCTACTCTGCTGGGACAGAGCTCTGGGATTTGGCACAAAGAAACACCCAGAGCCGAGCAGCCACGCACCTGCAGCCCGGGGCTGGGCCCAGGGGAGGGGTGCCAACAGCCTTGGCTTCTGGCCAGTCTACCTCTCTCTGGGGCACTGGATCAGACACAGCAGGTAACTAGCCAAAAAGCAAAGGAGGAGACAAGACAAGGGGGAGACAACTGAATTTGGACTGGAAGGGTCTTTTCAAACACTTTAATCCTGCAGAGCGAAAGGCTGGCACTGGCCCCTGTACCAGGAAAACCGACTCCCTCAGCCAATGTGTTAAAGAGAAGGCCGCTAATCAGCTAAATAGAAACTGGAATCTGTTCCCATCAAGTCTCTTTTCCGTCACCAGAGGGACACACAGTGCTCTGAAATACACTCTTGGCATCACTTGGCAGGCAGCCCTATTGTGCTGAACACGGCCCGTCCCTTAGGTTATTGTTTTTAATATCAGAAAGCGAGCTTTTCAGTGCCAAACAAATTCTGCAGCAGGGGGACAAAAGATATTCCAAGTGGTCTCGCCGGACCATCCACCAACTGCCTGAGAAGAGAACCAGCCGTCCTGTGTGCCTCCGAAGCGAAGCGGAGCGGAGGCACAGCAGGTCCAACTATTACCTAATGCAAGACTTCGCTCCAAGTCCAGAGGATGGGGAGGGGCAGGGGCTGCAGGCAAGGCTGAAGCATGGGGCACTCACAGCTCAGGACCACAGATGACGGTCACTTCAGCCCAGACCTACCTCCTGTCCATGTTGCCGCTGACCATGAGGTTGGGAGGACTGTCCCGGAGGTTGACACAGGTGAAGTCACCGAGCGCGTTGCCAAGCTTCGAGAGGCAGCGTTCTGCTTCCAGGCTATATACCAGGATCTGAGAGGGCAAGAGAGCACAGGGTGTCAGGCCCAGAAAGTCAGGGCGGCGGGCCTCATACACTTGCCACTGTGCCGCCACTGAGGACTGTCCCCAGAAGACTCAATGGCTTGGACACTTCCAGGCCACTGAGAGTAGAGGAGCACAGCTACTCAAGTGACAAAAGACCAAGAGAGGGAAACCAAAGAGGTCCTTGCTAAAGAACAGCAAGAACATGAGACAGAGGTGCATGCACGGGGTCAGGCAGCCTGCTTTCCCCACAGGTGACCTGAACCCTAGCCCAGGTAACTGTTCCTGTTTGTTTTAAAGGAATAAAGGGTACAGGTCACAGGCTTCTGATCTTGGTTAATGAAGCGCTTACAGGGGCTGAGGGAAGCTGCACGGACACCACCCCGAGCTACAGTCCAATAGTGTCTTCTTCCCCTCTGCCCTGCTCCCCTCGGCTCTGGTCTCACAGCCGGGGAGAAGATGCCTGTGGACTCCAGACAGTGCAATCCTCCTGGAAGGTGCCTGTGCTGCTCCTTCAGCAAAGGGGAACAAAGGTGGACCACACAGACGCCCCGAGAGTGGTGAGCACGCTGAGCTGGGTTTGCAGAGCAACTCTGTAGAATTCCCACAGAGACTGTGCTCTCTCTCCTGGTTAATGCAGACACCACTTCTGAGTGGAGAGTCTTATGTCGGTCCTGAGAAATTCCTAACAAGTTAAATCATCTCCACTGTGGGAACCGTCACTCTCAGGACACATTTCTAATGTATGAGTCTTCGAGAATCTATGGTAGTCTAACTCCACGGTCACAGTAGTTAACTACTGCTAACACGGGAAGGAAAGGCAGCGGAAGTCACAAAACCGTCTCAACGCCTAATGCACAAGCTAAGATGCAGCTAAAATGAAAAGTTCCTGACAAAAGTTCCTAAAAAACGGTCTTGCTATGTAGCTCTGGCTGTCCTGGAACCTAGTATGTAGACCAGGCTGGCCTTGAACTCCCAGAGATCCCCCTGCCTCTGCTCCTTGAGTTCTGGGATTAAAGACGTGCGCCATTCCCAGCTCCTGACAGAAAGTTTTAAGCAATTTGAAAATAACTAAAATGGTGCTGTTCCTAATACAGACATGAGCATATCCATCTTCAGCAAATGAGCTGGACATTATCACAGGTGGCTCCTGAGGGAGGACAAGTGAAATCCAGCAACCTGGTGGTGTGTCTTGAGAACGTCCTCAGCACTAAGTGGGTCTGTGGTAAGACACTCCAGGTGCCCTGCTCTGTGCATGCAGAGATACCAAAACACCCTTCGACAGGTCCAACACTCTTTCACAATTTTAAAGGAGTTTTTTTTTTTTTTTTTTTTTTAAAGCAACCATTTTGGACTTAATTGTCATCATAGAGATTGCAGTATTTTGGACTGACCTTTTCATTTTTAAAGTACACCAGTGTACAAGCAGGAAGGCGGGCCTACAGGAGCAGGCGGAGGTACAGGTACAAGTACAAGCACCGAGGCTCACACAAGCCAGCGGCAGGCTCCACTTTTTCCTAGCTCTTTTTGGACAAGTGGATCAATCATCTCTGAGTGATACAAGGAGATGATCCCCGCCAACAAGACTCTGCAAACTCACCATAAAGACATCCAAGTCAGCAGTCAAGTATTTCTAAAACGTTCAATAATTCAACAGATCAGAACTATCCAAAGAGAACCTTTACTATTGCGTTTAGTTAAAGACCACAGAGATTGGAAAACACATTACCATCTCGAAGGCAGGTCTTCCACGCTACAAGTCCCTTAACGACCTTTACCATGGCTCCCTCCCTCCCACACTCTCTCTCTTTTAATAAGGTTGAGCAAATGGGACTTCATTTTATCTGATTGCCACAGACTAGTGATATCAATTATTCATGCTCACACTCCCTCTTGTTAAGACCATGCATTAGACAATTTTTCTCTTTATTACCCTGGTTGGGCGAGTCTTAACCCACGACCACTTGAGTTGTTCTCAGAGGTGTTCAGAGATGCTGGAGAGAAGGGAAACTCCCCCCAGCTGCAATCTGGGAGCAGATGCTCTACACTAATGTGGCCAGGGAGTCGATAGAGCGGCCAAGCAGCAAATGCAGGTTCAGCAGCGTTAGCAGCAGGCACGGTACAAGCAGGCGCTGCCGTCCGCTGGCTGCTGTCCGCTGTGCTCTAGGAGTTCTAAAGCTAAGCCTGCAGGCTGCTGCGTGTCCTGAAGACATCTGCAAGAGATGCGCTGTGAGATCAAGCCCCTGTGTGTTTCTACTCTGTCTTCTAGGTGGAGGATCTACATGACCCCAAGTGAACAAAAGCATCCCCTTCAGAAGGGGCTGGGCAGGAAGTTTTCTATTTCTGTTTATTTCCCCCTCAGAGAGCTGAAGTTTCTGATAAAACACAGCTTTCGAATTCTGGCTTTCAACTATTCTGACTGCTCTCAGTTCTACTTTTAAAGATACACTTTGTTTCAAATATAATGTATCTTATAGTAAGTTATAAGAATAAATTACATAACAGAAGAATGTGGTAGCCCATTGCGACCCATCTCCAGGAACCAGCCACCCAGAACTAAGTAGATTTTGAGTGTGAGGGTCTGTCTCTCTTGCTCTGTACATGCCAGTCATTTGTGTGTGAGGCTGGTCTTTCACGGTGATTCTCCGCTACAAGTAGCTCTGGTTCTTTGGAATGGAGAACTTCTGTGCATACGCAATTCCTACTGATAAAGAAGTTGTCTCGATTGGGTTTTTGATAAAGCATTCAAACAAACACTACGGCGACAAACACTGACGGATCCTCTTCTGTGCAGCAGGACTAGAGTGAACGGGTGTGGCAGCCAATGCGCTGACAGCTGAAAGAGCCGTGTCTGCACCAGCTGCTGCTGGCCCAGCCCTCCCACTCTTCCACACATGGGACCTGCCTCTTCTGGGACCACAGAGCCATCGCACTGCTATGTCCTAGCAGCTGGTGTCTCAAGCAGGAGGAGGGCTCTTGTACTGCCATACAGTCAGGAAGGAAATGGCCACAGGTCCAATGTCTGAAAGCATCAGCCTGAGCAGGGAGGCCAGCATCTTCACCATATGACTGGGTCTGTGTCGGGTGTCTAGAGGCTGCGGCTTTCCAGCCAAATCCTGTTGGAAGGGCCAGAAGACGGCTACTACCCTCTCAGCTACCCTCTCAGCGGGGTTAGTTCAAAGCCTGCCACCCCCTCCTCCACCCTTTGAAACCAGGATTCAGCACAGTAAGTTCTTCCTAAACATGGGACTGACATCACCCATCTGTGAGCATGAGCCACCAACAGAGAGATGTCTTCAAAGAGCTTTGGAGCCTTGCCGACAGAGAACTGTGGCCATGTTCTGGTGAGCAAGAAAAGCAACTTTACCAACACTGCAGGAAGTGGCTGGCTCACCTCCTTAGAACCCTAGCCGCCTTGGCAACATGGTCAGCAGTGGGCAGAGGCCTCTTCCCACAAAAACCGCACTTTAAGAACCTTTGGAAACCAAGAGTGTTTGCCCGCTTCCCTTTAAACAAGGGGCGTGCTGAATGGGGATGGAGTGAATTCCAAAGACTCAGAGCAAAGGCCTGACCCAAAGTCCTGGAGACTTCAGTCACAGCCGCCCTTCCCCTCCCTCCCTGATACCTGGCCTCCCCCATCACTACCACATACACTGCTCTTTGGGAGAAAAGTCATGGTCAGAAGCCAGCTGTGAACAGAGCGAGCCGGCCTCACGCTCTCCATCTGCACCCACGCAAGGGTCCTCTGCTCTCTCCACTCCCCACTCAGCACAGCAGGAGGTGCATCACCGTGCTGCATCTGGTGTTCCCAAGTGCCACCCTGAACTGTGCCATCCGCTTGCAGCTCTCAAACACGGAGGGGAAACGGTCCCAAGACTGCAGTCCTGAAGGTCAGGTGCAGCCTGGTTACCAAGCACTTACACAGGGTGGAGAGTGCTTCCTCGTAAGCTCCCTGGAGCAGAAACGCTGCCGCCCACTGCCTTTCACTCAGACCAGCAGGGGCCAGAGGCCGTGGTAGTTATGTGGGCCTGCATCTGGCTAGGTGTGCACATTTGTGTTTGGTGATAGCTGGCTGGGACTGAGAACCAAGCAAACCGAGAAGTCCTTCCAGTTTGGGCCGTTCCTCTACTGCTTAACTCTTTCCTCCACTCCTGGGTGACCTTGAGGCTCCACAAGGACATGCTTCATCCTGCCCCAACGGGGGGGGGGGGGGGGGGGGGCCCTTGCTGTCTGACAAGTTTGCAGACCAGGGAGCCTGGCAGACAGCTTCTCCAAGTGCAGCTCAGGTCTGTTCCCAAACAACCCTTTGCCTGTTCCCTTCACTCAAGGGAAGCAGAACAACTCATGCAAGCCCAAAGAAACGGGAGCATTGAGAACAGAAAGGAGCGAGGGGCCTGGCCAGGGGCTGCCATGGGGATACCCGACAATGTCAGGTGGGGACCCAGCATCTGAGGTCTCTGTACAGAGCTGAGCCTGTGGGGTGAAGGTGGGGCCCTGTCCTGGTGCAGCTCAGCTCAGCGCAGGGGAGCACAATGCTCCCACGACCCAGAGCCACCAGACCTTTGTGGTGCCCTACCCATCAACACCAGCAATGTATCTGCTCACAATAAATCCTACAGTTGAGACAGAGAAAAGCAGGGACGGGCTAACAAGGCACTGGCAGTTTCAGGTAAAGGACACAGAGTCAGCAGGTCGACAGTCCCCTACCTCGTGAGAGGGACAGAGCTGATGTCCGGACAGCTGCCTGCCGTGTGAGAGGCACAGCAAACAGAGTGCATTTGAGAAACTGAACCCAGAATTTCTAGAAATCACAGTAGATGGACGGGCTAAGCAAAGACTGAGGTGACAGGGAGCAGGAAGCGAGCTGTGAACAGGTCCTCAGAACACAGTGCAGAGGTGCAGATGGGAGGGAGTGGGAATCAGTATGTTGGTCCAGCATACATCTAACCTGCGCTCCACCGAGCGAACAGAGAAGCTTTCAACAGGTACAGCCTGAGTGTTTCCTATGGCTGACAGGAACACAAGAAATCTCCAACAGGAGAAATTAAAGTAAATCCATACGGAGATGCTGGAGTGAGGCCATAAGTGAGGAGGTTCTGTGCTGTGGCTCTGTTGTTTCTGAGACAGGGCTGTGCTGGGTTCCCAGGCCGGCTCAGGACAAAGGGAGAGAAGTCCTCAGAGGGGTGAGCAGTCCTATCCATAGCCACCTTCTCACTAGTGTGCATGGATGTCAACCCCAGCAGTGTCTGCAAGGGACTGAGCAAACGCCTATCCACCGACAACAGTGCAGTCTGGCCACACTGGCCTTGCAGAGGGATGGGGAAATGACATTTTAGGTAGAACACAGCCCTGGGCTTCAACAGCAAAGCCAATAAACAGGATCACTCCAGAAAAAGGTCTGAGAGGTTGGGAGGAAGAGTGACTCAAGGAACTGTGTGTGACACACACTGACCGACCACACTGCGAAGTGTCAGCACTGGTATGGGCAGTAAAGAGCAGAACCAACTCTACCCCATCCAGTCAAACGCCAGAAGTGAGGGAAATGTCCCATAGCCACATATGCCGGCCACACAGGCTGCGTTCAGGCCTACTTCTCTGGATTCCGGAGCAGTGTCTGGCCCACTGCAGGCTGAATGTGCACCAGACGAAGGAGATGAAGCGTGCGGCCGCACATGCTGTCTGCCCATGGCCAGAACAGCACCGTCTGAGAAAAGACACACTTCGAGAGTGTGGACACAGCGGCCAGTGTGCTGTCCACCCAGCATGGGCAACACTGCGACTCCCTAGGTGTGGCCTGCAAGGACGGCGCCACCGGGACGCATTCTGTAAATACAGACGACGGGAAAGGCTACATTATACATCCCGGTAATGACAAGTGAGGTATTTCACCACAAACAGGGTGTGCACACCGCTTCACACACACAGCAAGTGTGCACACTGCTTCACATACACAGCAAGGTGTGCACACCACTTCACACACACAGCAAGGTGTGCACACCACTTCACACACACAGCAAGGTGTGCACACCGCTTCACACACACAGCAGGGTGTGCACACCGCTTCACACACACAGCAGGTGTGCACACTGCTTCACACACACAGCAGGTGTGCACACTGCTTCACATACACAGCAAGGTGGACAACCTGGGGAATTCACAGGTGAGCTTAGATTTTAAAAAAGGATGAGAAAGATGGACATTGGGCAGGGCAAGGAGGCTGGGGAAAAAGTAAATCACACACAAAACAGCCAATAAAAAAATAAAAAAGCAGTTAATATACATGAATAATGGATGCCTGATTTAAAAGCAGTTTACTCTGATATGATGTAATTTTTGACAAGCAGCCAGAGAGACGATTTCAAGTCCTTGCCAGAGATAAGTCATCGAGTGAGGCCTGGCGCGGCCGTGTCTGTGACCATGTGGAGAGTGACTTTCACCACCGCCTCAGAGGTGACTTCACTGTTGGCAAACAGAAACCTGCCCCTCAGGTGCCCTTAGCAGCACCCCAGCAAGACACAGCACTTGGAGCGCTGGCTCCCCAACAAGAGCACAGCTCCCTGAAAACAGCCCCCCAACAGTTTCCATGACACGCTCTGGCACTGTCTTGCGCTCACTCACACAAAGGGAAGAAGCCTGGCTGCTTTCGTGTTTAAGTTTTAATTGGAGTGACAAGCCCAAAGGCCAAGATATTGCAGGGATGGGGGGACGGTGTTGCCGAGCAAAGTCGCCAGGCACTGGGTAGGGAAGGCCTGCGCACGCCCCCACCACGTGCCAACGCACCTGCAACCCTGGCTGTTCCAGGACTGGGCTCTTCCTGGGAAGGCAGTGCCAATCACACAGGCTTGCCAGGCTTGGGGCTTTGTGATGTGGGCAGATGTCTACAAAGGACCAGACCGAGGCCAAACCAACACCTACTGTGACCTAAGGCTGAAAGGAACCAGGGTGAGTGTATCCCTGTGGAGTCCAGGACGCTGGTCACCATGTCTCTCTCCTGACACACGCCCAGGGCGGTGCAGGACAACAGGTCTCCTTAGAGCAGCCAGCAGATGCAACTCCTGCCTGCTTCAGATACTTCCTTACATAACCATCACCACAGGGAAGAGGGAAGAAGTGACCACCACGAGCACAGTGAGGGCCACACAAAGTGAACAGGGAACCTTGCTGTCCAGCACAGATGAGTTACTATGCAAACATGCCTGATGACGGACACCTGCGTGGGGCGCTGCATCAGAGCAGCCGTTTCTAAACACTCCATAGGCATTAAGCACACGTGCAGCAGGGGCATGTGAACCGGGGTCAGCACGCGCTTTAGAGGGAGAAACCAAAGCTGCATCCCGGAACATTAACCCTTCAAGTAAAAGAGCTACGTCCTCTTACATGGGACGGTGCAGGGGAAGGGCTGTGGTCAGCTCTCTGTGGCCGACAGACTGATGGCACTGTTAGCAAACTCAGACGCTTACCTGATTACCCTTTCTTCTGACAAGCCTGACTTCTGTTTCAGCCCCAAGTTAGACCAGACAGAAGCTCAGAGGGGAGACAAGCAGCAGGCCTCTAAACTAGATCATGGAAACAAATGGCCGCTGAGGGGACTGGATCAGCAGAACAGCCAGAGCCGTTGGTGTGGGTACACAGTCCACACAGGGTGCCTTAACTGGCTGTATATATCCCCAAGCCATAGAAACCTCTGCTCACCGCAGGGTCCACGATACTGTCCCTGGGGTGCAGAGCAGTGTGGCACCCATGTCTCCAAGCCCTTCTGAACACACTGCCGTCTCAACTACCCAGAAGAGAGACAAACTAACACCTGCACTTAGCCATCAGGCAACTGAATTGAAAGCCATTTGAAATAGCTTGCCCCACACTGTACAGGAATAGTTGAGAAGCAGGCCAGGAAGAACCCAGCCACCACACTGGCGCGCCTCTTCCCGATCCCTGCTCAGAATGGTGTTCCCAGGAGCCAGCATAGCTCTGTGCAGCACTGTGTCTGCAGCTCCAGCTGACCCTCAGGGTGCTGGAAGGTGGGGCCACTACTTCCCCCACTGTCCTCTGAAGAAATGGAGCTGACCGAGGGCACATCCCTTGCCCAGCTTGGACGTTCTGGAAGTAGGCGTCAAGCCTGGGGCCTGGCCTTCAAAGCTCCTGCTCTCTGAAGCTCTAGCAAGGGCACACACAGTGCAGTCCTAACACAGTGACCATAGCCGCTCAGAACGCCGCACACTGAAGCCTACCAGTGAGGACACACTGATCACCAGCTCTGTTCCTGCGGGTGCTGACTCCAAACACATCAGGACTCTGCACTCCACTTAACTGTGTTGTTTCCCATCGTTGAAGAGCTCAGTGTCCCTCGGCTGTGACCCTTTGCCTCTGGTCTCCTGGCCACTGGTTTATGGTAGGCTACAGTGCAGCAACATAGTTAAATGTGAGCTTCCGGCTCATGTGTGCTGAGGTCAGGAGAGGAGGCCTGTTCTGAAAGGCCATGGGGAGAGGGAAGTGAGGGCAACAGCCAGTCCTGGGCAGGAAGGAACACCACTTTCAAGAGGGCGACACCTCTGGGCTGTGGAGAGACTCATCTTGTAGGTGTGGGTGGAGAGCTGGAAACCAAGGTCTGACTTCTGAGGGCTTTTAAAGGTAGGCTACAGGCAGGCAGCAGGGCCTCATCCACAGTGCTTGGCATGGGCCATTTTTCTGATAAAACTGGAAATACACTTGGTGTACATGTGTGTACCAGGGAGTGTGTGTGGGGGGGCGGTGCAGGGGTGTGTGTGTGCATGTGCATGCACACCAAGGAGAACAAGGGGGGGGTGTGTGTGTGCCATGGAGTACAGGGGTATATGTGTGTGCCAGTGAGTGCAGGAGTATGGGTAAGGGTAGGAGGTACAGGTGTGTATGTGTGGTTATGCCAGAGACTGCAGGGGTGCGGGAGTGGGGGTGTCAGGGACTGCAGGGGTGCAGGAGTGGGGGTATCAGGGACTGCAGGGGTACAGGAGTGGGGGTGTCAGGACTGCAGGGGTGCAGGAGTGGGGGTATCAGGGACTGCAGGGGTACAGGAGTGGGGGTGTCAGGGACTGCAGGGGTGCAGGAGTGGGGGTGTCAGGGACTGCAGGGGTACAGGAGTGGGAGGGAGTGGGGGTGTCAGGGACTAGAGGGGTGTGGGAGTAGGGGTGCAAGGATCTAGCTCTGGAGGTGTTTGAATGTGCATTTCACAACCTCCCGTGAACAAGGCATTTGAGCTCCCACCTCAGGGAAACAGGGAGATGGAGCCCCAGCCTACTGTAGGAGCTCAGGCCAGGGCCCTAGCTTAGACACTGACAGGGACCTGAAGAAACCTGGATATGGAACTGGGTTTAGGGACGGTAAGTTGACTCCATCAGTGCACTATTCTTGCACCGGAGGGAAGTGTGTCTAGAAGCCAGGTCATGGCAGGACTGCCTCTGTATAGATGGCCTTCAGACGACCTGAGCCTCATCTTAGCACTGTGCAAACCTCATCACTCTGCCTGAGTCCCTAAATTTGGCAAGTGACTGCTCAAGTATGAGCTGAGCTAGAATTTTCCTCTGCCTAGCTGCAAGAGAATCCATCTGAGGGAATGTTGTGAGGAGTAGCTTGGCGTCCACTAGAAGTACTTGTGCAACTCAGTACCCGGTGTCAGTGCTAACCCCACTCTAACGCAGGGCCTTACACAAGACAGAAGTGGAGGCTACGTTAATATAGTCTTCGAGGCGCTGCGTAAAAAGCCCAGGTTCTCTACTATAACTGCTGTGTGTTATCTGAATACAGCAAACATTTGAATAGTTCGTAGGCTGAGCCCACATAGGCTGTGTGTCCTTGCTTTCCCAGCTAAGTCCATCAGTCTCAAATGTCTGGACTATGTAGGAGCATGCAGCTCACAGTTACTGTTTTCACTCCTGGAAAGAGGCAAACATTTCCACCAGGCCCCCTCAGATCCTGACTAGCTGAAAAACATGCTGATTTTTAACACTAACAAACCTAGCTGCTGTCTGGGCAATATTTACCCCGAGACTCATCTGGCACAAAGAAATCAAAGCCGGATATCCCCATCTGTGCTGGGGAAATCATCGCAACAGTCAACTCCAAGTTCACGGCCTCCCATGTGTGTGGGATGGTGAACCAGGACAGGAATTCTACATACAATCAGGGAAGCCACTGGAAAAATTAGACCCTAAATAAAAATCTAATCTTAATTCAAAAGCCTACTAAGAAGGGGCAGCAGACACCATATACTTCAATATAATGCTTTATAAATTGGCTCAATGCCTTCAGAATACTGATGAATTTCTTTAAAATCAGGAAATATTACAAATGTCAGTGACATCCAAAACGATGCCAGAGTGTGTACAGACAGAAGCTATCCGAGGTGTGGCTGCAGAGTGACTGAGCACCCACATCAGCTCATTACATCAGCTCCACACGGCCCTTTCTACTCACAGGCTTCTTCAAAACCAGTCTCAGGAAAAGAAACTAAGCTGGGCTCCCATACCTCCCAGGGATCACTGGGGCTCCAACCGGCTGTGGCCACCCTTCCACAGGCCTGTTGTCTCACCTGGCACAACTCCAACTTCACTCCAATGCTAGTGGGTACAGGAGCACCAGTCCTATGCTAACATCACCCCACTTTCTCAATCGGAAAACCAAGGCAAGTAACTTGCCTGAAGAGTATCTGACTGTAAAAGCCCTGCTCAGCCCCTGGTGAAAGTCACTGTTCCCTGTACAAACCTTCTACCATGTCAGTTCTTTCACCAGGGATCCTAAACCACACTTAGATGCCCCCAAAAGTAACACGAAACGTCTTCCACAGAACCTTTCACGCTGCACGGTATAACAGACGCTCAGTTCTAAGTCCTCAGAGTTCTAAAGCCTCTGAGTTGAGTGGGGCTGACAGTCCAGAGCAAACCTGGGGCTCTGTGGCGATACTTCAAGGTTCTCACTAAAAGTTGGAGAGTTTCATTATCTTTCGTCATTAATAATGCCAACAGATCAGTTATTGGCATTATTTTAATACTAAAACCTGCACAAAGCAACCTTGAATGTTCATTTCTCATCCATTCATCTTTGAGACTGTCAGCACTCTGGAATTTCCTGAGCTCACCGTGTCCACCTCCACCAGAGAAAACCCCTCTGCATTGCTGGTCACTATTAAGGAGCACAGGTTGAGAGCCGAGAGTTAGAAGCAGGCTTGATTCATCTCTTCCCAGGACCCTCAGATCCTGAAGAGCCGGCCCTATGCAGCCGACTCACTGACGTGACTGTATGTAACAATGCTGGACCTTCTTCCTTCCAGAAAACTAGTCTCCAGGAGTTAGTTAGCCATCAGCTCCCCAACAAAGAAGCAAATATGAAAAAAAAAAAAAAATCAGAAAGTTTTGGGTAGAAAGTGAAAGCATTTGATAAACTTTCAATTTTTACTTATTTGTCCTGCATGTGAAGTACCAGTCATGATTCTCAGAAACAGAAACCTCAACAAAGGAAAGCCGGCTCTCCGATTCTGGCAAGACATGGCAGAGTGTGGCCCATCTGCAGCCACACTCTGACCCCCGAGGCTCCAGACAGACAGCTCACCTTGTGGCCAGTGCAGACAACTAATCCCAAGTCTCTCCCTGGCTGCACGTGGGAAGTCATTAGCTCAGAGACTAGAGCAATTATTTTCTAGCATGATATAAGCTGCTACAGCCCAAGCCAGCCTCCTTGCCCAGCACATTCCAGCCTGCGATGACTTCACCCCTCGCCCTGATTAGAATGCACGCCGTGTGCTGCTTAATACAATCTGCCATCAAATGCCAAGTGCTTCAGAACTAAATTGGGAAATATGTCCAGATACATAGACTGATGCTAAGAGCACTAAGTGGGGCTCCAGCTCCCTTTATGAGGCAGGAGACTCATCGACAGCATCGTGTTCCACCCAGGGCAGCTCTGCCTCTGGCTGTCCACCCTGAGAGCACAATTTAATTCAGGCAGCGAAGGGATTAATAAAGGTAGTGTGCTATTGTAAATGGCACAGAAAGGAAAGCGCTGCTGATGAATTTCGAATGCACACACACAAACAAAACTGAGGAAGCTGCTTGAGCATCAAGGGCCATGAGAAGAGCTGTGCTGACTCTGCAGTGGGTGGGGTGTGGTCAAGACACTTCTCTTTTGTCTCTTCTCCTGTCCCCTGGCACTCAGTAACGGCTACCTCTAGGAACTGACCACTGGAGTTTGAGAACCCACGAATGGACATCAAGAACTTAGAATCCATCTCTACTGCAAGTTAAAAGGCCTCTGAGCAGCCCCTCTTACTGTGGGAAACACCATTCCTGCCCCATCATTCCTGCCAGCAGCAAAGAGCATGGCCCCCAGAGAGAACACACAAGCCCTGACTACCCAGCACTCCCCTCACCTAACCCAGGAGTCCCGTGGCCATCCCTCATTGACGAAGAAGAAAACTATTCAACAGAACCGTGGACCCGCAAAGGAGTATCCAGCAAGCAGTGTATGTCACCATTCTTTCCACCATGACACTGGCCCAGGAGGGCTGCTAGCCCCGCCACATGACGTCAGTGAAGCCATGTGGCCCGGTCATTCACCTTCCAAGCAGACAGATGTGAAAATATGAACTCAACAGCCAAGTCAGCTGAAGCTCCACACTTCCCTCCCAGCCACAGAGGAAGGACATCCAGGAACTCTGGGGTGCAATGCTGGTACCCCTCAGGAGCACCCTCGGTACAGAGCAGTGCTGCCAATGTCATGAAGAAGCACACTGCTTTGACCCAGCAAGTCCTCAAGGAGGAACTCACCTACAGGCACTGATGCTGGCCACACACTCAAGAGGAGCGGCTGAAGGGGTGAAGCCACCCATCAGCGGCAACGCTACAAAGTTCCAAAGTGATAATACCAGGGAGCTCCATAAGGTCTTTCAAAATTACCTCAAACAGGCTTCCCTGCAGGCAAAAACAGGGTACAAAACAGTAACACAGAGTTCTACCATTTACGCTTGTTTTCCTGAGACAGGGTCCTTCTATGGAGCCCTGACTGGCCTGACTCCCTGATCAGGCTGGCCCTGAACTTAAGAGATCCTCCTGCCTCTGCATTCAGAGTGTTGGGACTAAAGGTGTGCACCACCACGTCCAACTCCATCTACATTTTAAAGAGGGAGGGATGGCACTCTGCTTAGAAACACATTGCCCATCTCAGAAGGATACACAAGAAACAGGTACCGCCAATTTGGCTCCAAAACCAAATGATGGGCAGGGGTTGAGGATCTGGGAGGAATCTCGGGCTGGTGCTCCCCTCATCTGGATGTCTGAGTCAGGAGAATGCTTTACCTAATCAGAATAGGAGCTGGAGCAGTGGCACAGAGGTGCAAAGCTCTGGCTGCTCTGGCCAAGGATCCGGGTTCAGTTCCCAGCACCCACATGGTGGTTCTCAACCATCTGTAACTCTGGTTCCAGAGATCCAGCGCCCTCTTCTGGCCTCTGCAGGCCCTGCACACTCATAGAGCACAGTATACATGCAGGAAAACACTCACACATATAAAAAGGTTAAAGATCTGACTTCTACAGTAAAGGCTAAAATATACACTAGACATGTTTTTTCTGACTTTATATAGCCAAAGAAAACGCTGGTAAATCCTTTGTGGCCACCAACCCTGACCTCCAAATCAACCTGGGCATAACTGTCCCATGGGAGTCCGATGTGCAGAGTACTAACTCTCTAAGGCCTTCCAGCATGCACCACAGAGGACAGCCCTGCTCCCACACTCAGGCAGATAATCTTTATAAATGGCTTATTAACAGAGTTCAGTCACTTGATGGCCCAGTGTGGAGGAATGCCAGAGACACGCTGATGTGGTGAGTATCCGTGACAACCACAGGACAGGCTGGCTGGCTGAGTGGACGGAGGATGGGCACTGAAACACTTTTACTCAATGCTCATGAGCTGTGGTGCCTCTAAAACACCAGTGTGGTCAGCATATGGTACAAGGACACTGTCCAGTGACCAGCACCAGCATCCCTGGACACACCTACAGGCTATGGAGTGGTACACTCCCTACTAAAATCCATCTCAGCATTTGGACTTTAGTGTGCTCTCATCATGGTTGATAACAGTGAACTATAGCTAAGGCCTAGTCCTGCATCAGGTGCAAACAGACAACTCAAACTCTCTGTTCTTATACGGCCTTCATCTGAGTCCCAGTTATAGAGGCCAGCGGCACAGACGCACCCTCACCCCCCAATGTGCACAGCTCCAGGCAAGCCTGCTGCTAGGCAGCTCACAGCAACTAATGAACGCCACAGTGGCTTGCATCGCCAAGCTGAATGCACATGGCCAAATCAGTGTTCACAAGCAAACCGTTGCTGAACCTCCATGACACACACGGCTTAACCGGCATGTGCCAGCAACTGTGGTTAACACCCGGTTGTTCCGAGGAAGCAGACGACACAGTAAAGATGAGGAGATGCTCTGTGACTAAAGAACAGGGCCGGCAGGTCGTTTGGTCCCCGTCTCCCTCCCCAAGTGGGTGGCTTTCATTGGAGAAACATCTCCATGCTAAGGTATGGGCATCTGGAGGATTGGTGAGACACTCACAGAACATCTGCATGACTGACTGCTCCTAGCAACACTCTTGTGGTCAACACACCTCCATGCAACACTTTAAAAGAGCAACAAAAACTAATTAATGAGTAATTTGCATGGCAGGACATGAAAATGCATGATTTAAAAAAAAGAAAAAAGAATGTCTTTCTCAGCCGAATGTTACAACCAATGCTTTTCACTGGGTTGAAATTTGAGAGGCATTAAAAACAAATTCTGTGACTAGAGGGAATCAACACATCCGTGTTAGTTAAGGAGCAGGGCCTTCGAGAGTAACCCGGCACAGCAGAGGAGCACAGAGCCGAGGGCACAGCTCAGTGGCAGGGCCCATGCTTATCAGCAAGGGAAGCCCTAGCTACCTAAGAGAGAGAACGATTAAACCACCAAGACTTCAAACAGACAAGTGTTAATGCGCCGTCACCCGACTTCACCGAGAACACTAAGAACACACGAGGCACAGAACTGAAGGTGAGACACAGAATGAGCCCCGAGTCCTTCCTCCGGGAACAGAGTCTTTCCAGGGTGGAGGAAGAGAACACCAACCCAGAAACCGGTACCTCCTCCTTGCCCCTTCCCGGGAAGTCACTCTGGTGTCCTCTCTACAGGCTTCCTAGCTAGGAATGAGGTTCTGCTCTAGCATGTGGGCTGACCCAGCACAAAGTGCTGCCTTCCAGAGAGGCCTCTGCTGCCACTGACTGGCCTTCCTGTATGTGTAAGTAGAAGCCAGGATGCTTCCATTTTTGAGCACTGCCCCAAACAGTGGCACCCATACATCGGTATTTGACTGCACAGCTCAAATATATTGGGAAAATGAAACGCAGAAACACCACTGGAGCCCGGGATCCGAGTGTGAGCAGCAGAGAGGAAATGCACCAGGCTAGCAGAGCAGCGCTGATGTGAACCAAATACACTCTTCCATGGAGCCGAGGGCACAGTGCAGCAGTGGAGCCCAAGCTTATCAGCAGGTACTGTCAGGAACAGTTTTACAAAAGAGGAAACAGGCAGGGGCTGGGGAGATGCTTAGCAGCTAGGAGCACTGGCTGCTCTTGCAGAGGACCCAGGTTCAGTTTCCGGCTCCAATGACAGCTCAAACCACCTGTATATGACTCCAGTTCCAGGGGATCCAGAGTCCACTCTGACCTCTAAGAGCACATGGCACGCATGTGGTGCACAGAAACACATGTAGATAAATGACTCACACACATAAAATAAAAATTAATCTAAAAAAAAATTTTAAGAGAGGCAGAAGGAGGTCTAGGCAACTTGCTTGAGGTCACACTGGGTCATAGGGGACAGGGCTGGGCAGCTTCTGCGCAGAGCCTGCCGCTCCAATTCACACCCCTGCTGGGGAGGAAAGGGAACTCATTCACTGGCTCAGGTGCTCCTTCCCAGGAAGACCCTGACTGCCAGGGGGGTCAAGAGCAGGCCAACCAGAGGGAACTAAAGCCAAATGAAATTTCACCCAACTCTTTGATCCCACCAGAAAGGGGCGGGTTCTATAAACCCGCTCTAAGACTGAGGCCTTGGCCTGCATCAGGACAGGACAACCTGCAGTGATAAACAGTCATCACCCAAGAGTTAACACAAACACTGTCTTCCTGTCCGGCTCACACTCGTCAGTGGGCGCTTTCATGCAGCTAATGACAACAGAAACTATAATGTAAATTCTTCATTTCATTTCCTAATTTTATTATATTGTGTATGTGTGCATGGGACACACATGCCACCGCACATGGGTGGAGGTCAGAGGATAATTTCGTGGAGTTGGCTCTTCTTCCAGGGATGGGACTGGGGTCAGAAGGCTTGTGTGGCCAATGTCTTTACCTGCTGAGCTGTCTCACTGGCCCGGCCTTAGAGTGTGGTTTAGCAATGAGCACCCCACTGTGATGCACATCCTAAAGACAGACTGCACAAGGATCTCTGCAAGCTGCAGTGTGTGGTGTGCATTCCCTGAGGTAGCCCAGACAGTGAGGGTGGTCTACATGCATGTACCCCGGTGACCGCATTGGCTACACAGCCTGTGAGCTCTAAGCACACGCTGGAACTCTAGGACAGAGAGCTGGGACCTGAGCTATGAACCACTGTCTGAGGCACGTTGCTGAGTAAATGCTAGGCACAGAACAGGGAGGGCGCATACCATGACTCCACGTCTGTAAAGACCTGCCCCCTGTCGACAGATGTCTATTTCTACACAGACACCAGGAAGTCACTAACAATCTACTGTGTGCCGTGGAGGAGAAACTCTTCAGCTCGGGTTCTATCTACTTGCTTGGATTTTTCTGCCACGCTCACACACTGCACTAACACAGCTGAAAACAAAAGCGCATCGAGAGTGTTAACACACTGCCAAGTGTGGCGGTGCACACCGCTACTCCAAGAATTCAGGGGGAGATGGGGCAGGAGGCTACACAGTGAGTTCAAGGCCAGCCTGGGATATGAGAGACCCTATTTCAAGTAACTAAACCAAACCAGAACAGGAAGAGCTTAATGTTTCAGCTGCATCTAAAAGAATTAAATGCCAGGGCTGGAGAGAAGGCTCAGTGGTTAAGAGCACTGGCTGCTCTTCCAGAGGTCCTGAGTTCAATTCCCAGGAACCACGTGGCAGCTCACAGCTGTCTGTGACTCCAGTTCCAGGGGATCCGACACTCATGGCAAAACACCAATGCATATAAAATAAAATAAAAGAATTAGAAAAATACAAGCTTACTTATTAAAAAAAAAAAAAAAAGAATTCAACCCACACTTGTTCAAGCCACTGTTTCCGTACCTTGTTTCCTTCATATACCCATCCTAGACTCTTCACCCCAAAGGCAACCTGGCTGGCTGAGACATCCAGACATGTGGCAGGCTGGCCATAGACATAATGGAGGGTTCTGGCTGAGTCCTCGGCCTTCAACAGGTACACCAGGTCCCCAGCTGTGGCTATTGCCACGGGGTATCTCCCAGTATTCGGAACTATTTCCAGGTAGTCGACCTGCAAAGAGAGGGCTTGTTTAGTCATCCACAGACATGTAGACTTGGTCAAGAAAGGAACTTCCCCTGTACATCAAGAGGGCAGAGGCCCAGAAACAGTTGGGCACAGGGACCATTAACTGGGGATGAACATGGCTCCTGCCCAGATGAAAAGATGCTTGTAACAGCAGAAACACAATGCACTCCGAGAAGGAAAGCCACAAAGGAAAATCCATGGAGACACCATTTTCCACCTGTCACAGCATGAGGACCAGGAAGTCAGAGGACACAGAGCTGGAGGTGAACAGGGGACATAACCCTGTCCAAGTCTTACTCAGGAAAGACTGGCAAGGCTTACCACCGTGCCAAGCTCGCTCTGACCCAGGAGGTCCCTCCAGCAGCTTCCAGACACCAGCAGAGGAGAGGGTTGTAGATGGTGTTCACTGTGGGGCCACACCAGTCACTGTGCAGACATGATACAGCCACACAGCAAATGCCACACCTCAGGAGGAAACCTGAAGGCTTCCTTATGATCCATAGGATCACTGTGGAGATGAACTGGGTCTGGGGGAGCAAGGGAACAGGATTCCCAGGGGGCTACCCCCAAAAGTCCAGCAGATGGATGGAGTCACAACATGCTTGGCTCAGGCATGGGTATGTCTTTTAACAATGGCTGTCTTTAAGGGTGGAAACAGGCTGAGAAAGGCAATTTCCAGCTGTTAGTTTTACTGGGTCTTTTAAATCCTGAGCATGGCAGTGTTTAGAGCTATCCTTCTTTGTTTTGTTGTTTTACCAGAAACTGAAAAAGTAAAACTGTCACAGTTCCAAATGAATAAAACCATTCTCAAGTATGTGTAAGTACCACCAATGCATCACCAGAAGATCCCAACTGTATTCTCAGCCCTCTCCTACCTGCCTGTCAGGCACTGGTCGTCCTGTGCCATGTGGCCGTCTGAGGACAGAGGCCAGTACAGATAACACACTCCTGTCAGTGTCTCTCTGACTGCACGGGGGACGAATCCCCTTTAGGATGATCTGCTTCTCCCCAGAGCAGTCTGCGTCAGACACACCTACTGAGTAATCACAGAGAGTGGGTGCTGAGGGTGAGTCCCTGTGGAATTATGAAAAGCCATGGTGTAAAGGACAGCATCGCCCTGACAAAATGCCAGAGGCGCTCAAAAGCCTGAGCTCTGTAGGCTGCCCTGGGGAGCTGAGCACAAGCAAACATCCGGTGCCTCTGCTAATCCTGGGTCCAAACTGTGCCGAGGCAGCCCAACATCTTGGGCTGCAGGTCCGTCACAAAGGCCAGCTGCTCCAAGCTAACACTGCAGACCTGGGAACGCTGCCACTGTTATTCAGGAAGCACAGCTAGGGAACAAAGATGGTCGGGCTCCATGGGCGGGGGTGCCTGATCCAGGGATGCCCAGTGCATACTGTGGCAACTTGGCACCCAGACTGGAGATAATGCTGGGAGCTGACACATCCTCAGCAGGGCTGCCCACTTCCTCTCTCTGAAGACAACTCATCTCTTAGTTTCTTAAAACAGACATCTTTCGGTAGCCATTTAACCTCATCTTCCGGTTGGAGTTCTAACACGCCAAGAGGCTCAGATTGGCAGTGGCCGCCATTCGCTGGGAGGTGTAAACGACCTCGAAAGCTTCCAGTCAGCCCCAGGATGGCACCTGACTGCCAAGGCAGGATTTACACTTCATGAGGGGTACTCAGCTTGCACAACTGTGGCTGGTGCACATGGTCCGTTAGCCCTGCACTCCGCATCTCTCTTGGGCCTCAGGACGGGCTGACAGCGGCAGGTCATGTTAGAAGAACACTGTGAGAGAGCCGCAGAGCTGATCCGCGGTAGCAAGCAGCTCAGGGAGGTGAAGCAGTGATGCCAGGTGCTTGCTATTCAAATCTAAGATTCCCACAGGGAAAGGGAGAGAGGAGTTGGTTCCAAGTCGCCATCAATCCTTGATCAAGGCTGACTCTTCTGCTCCTGTGGCTAATGCCAAAATGAAGTGTGCTCAAATTAAATCCAAACTCGGCACAGACAGTTAAACACCGTCTTATCACCAAACCCCCTCTGCCTGGTGAACACGATTTGTGTACAAGTGAACTTGTCAGAGCCTTGTGCGAAGTTCCCGGAGCTGGCTCAGCTTCATGCACATCCCCGAGCCCGGCTCCGGATCCACACTGACTTCTCTCAAAAGCTATTCTTAGTTCTAGGTGAGACAACAGTGTGGGATGAATGCTTCCCTCCACACAGACTACAATGTACCTACCACTGCTGTTCACTTAGGCCTTAGGCCAGAAATGAAGCTCAGGCCCCAGGGGGAGTGGGCTGTGCTGGCGGGAAGGAGGCTGGACCAAGGTCAGAACAGACTCTGGCCCTGACCAGCTCCATGTTTGCATGTGCTGCTGTGTTGTTTGGTTTTGGAAGCAGGGCTGGGGTGGAGAGATGGCTCAGCATTAAGAGAATGTATTGCTCCCTGCAAGGGCCTGAATTAGATTCCTAGCTCACAATCCCTTACAAGTCCAGCTCCAAGGGATCCGACACCTCTGACCTCCTCATGAGCACACACCCACATAGTTAAAGAGGAAGAAGAGGGGCTGGAACCTGGGCCTCACGCACACTAAGTAAATGTTCTACCATTAAGCTATAGCCTCAGCCCCACACTTGGATTTGAGTCACAACTTCTCAGCTCAGAAACCAGGGACAGGTCAATACACCACTCTGAGCCATTCCTGATTTCTTGGCAATGAAGGAAATTCGATCAGTGGGCTTCAGTGGGCTGTTGGGAGTTTCATGGACAGAAGGCTCAGGCATCATTGCTATCTGTCTGATTAGACCCAGGGATTCTCAGAAGGCAAGCTAACGAACAGACTAAGAGCTCACCAGTTTCTGAACTTCAAATTCCGCAGCTACATGCCAGTACCCCTCCTCGTTAGGGTACAACATCACAACGTCAAAAGCAGAAGCTGTGGCAACCGTGGCCTCTTCCCGGCTGAGCGCAAGGGCCTGTATTCTTGCATCGTGCTCAAAACGATGGATAGGGAACTTCCCGGTCCTCAGGTCCCAAATGTTAAGAATCCCTGGGAGGAGCAAGGCAGAGAGCAGCTGTAAACCCAGTTCACACAGGCACAGAACAAGCATGCAGTCAGTTTTCAAATTTACTCCACGAAGACGACATGGACGCACATTTGTGTAGATCTGTTCCACTGCTTCCGAGCTGCAGGATGTGGGACATGTCACTCCTCCTCACCAGTCTCTTAACTCTGAAGACAGCAGTACCCACCACACAGGACTACTGGGCAGACCAGGGGAGACCCTCCACAAACAATGCTCAGCCGTAAAGCCAGCCCGAGCTCCCAGCCTCCTACAGGGGCAGTGACACTGTTCACTCTCCATCTCTGTGCAGTCCACTGTCTTCCTTCTTCCTGCACCGCCCCTCATCTCTACACTGGAGTGCAAGACTTCCAAATGGCCTGCAGCTGGTAGTCACCAAGAGCAACAGGGCTCTCCTCCAGGAGAAGGCTTAAATGTAAACCGCACGCACTTTTCTAAGAACTATGATCAAATGGACAGACAGGTCATAAAAGGCTCCCTGACATGGTCCCTGGCATACTTTGGTAAACTCTCTCTTCTGCCGCAGGAGATGTGCTACAGAAAATGCCCATCTTGGGGCCCCCTCATTAAATAGGCGCTAGCGTCCCCACCCCCGAGGAGGCCTCATCTTAATATGGCCTCTTCCAAACACGGCTCTGAGTCTGTTCTGAGGCATCACACAGTGAGAACTGCCGTGCAGAGCCTCTGGGCAGTCCATACCACATGCCTCCCTGTCAATGGCACTGGTGTCACTGCGCTCCCCTAGCACCAAGTCTGGTGTGCAAGCACTGAGTGCTCTAATGGTTTCTTGAATTAACTGTACTTCTCACATGTAATGTCCCTCTCTGTCCCTGGCTAGAGTCTCTGCTCTGAAGTTCACTTTGCTGCTCACCCCGCACTCTGGCTTTCCCCATCTGTTTCCTTTGCTGTCTGTCTTTATTTTTAAAGTGGGATTGATTCTTGGAGTCAGGCACGGTGACACACACCTGTAGCCTCAGCAGCAGGAAGGATGAGGCAGCAGACTGACAGTCGGAGGTTAGCCTGAGCAACACACCAAGTCCAGGATGAACAATAACTTGTCTCTAAAGACATACACACGCAAGGTGGAGTTCTTGTGGATAGTATATATTTGTCTTGTTTTTTAAATACAAGTTGAGACTACTGACAGTTTCAGATCTATTTTATTTTTAATTATGTAAGTGTAGGTGTGTCTGTGCGTATGCATGTATGTGAATCACATGAGTGCAGGTGCCCACGAGGCCAGAGGCCTCTGATTCCTTGGAGTTGGAGCTACAGGTGGTTGTGAGCCTCCAATGGGTGTTTGGGAGCACTCCGCAAGAGCAGAAGTGCTCCTAGCCACTGAGCCACCTCTCTAGCCCCACTACTTACTTACACCATTTTTCTTTTCTACGGCCCTAGTTTTTGACTATGTGTTTATTCCATCGTGCTTCCTCTGCTGACCTATTGGCTGAAATTCTCCCTGGAATCATTGAGCAGCTGCTTTAGGACTTTAAGACACATGCTTAGCTCACCACAGCCTAGCTTCAAGTGACAATACTCATGCACACCAAGTCCAAGGACTTCACAGTCTCACGGCCGTTTTCCCTTCCCAAGCTCTGTATACGGCCCTCACATACTTTGGTTTTGCAGGAGCAGGTGGGTCAGTATCTTTTGGAGTGATGTAAGTAAGAGAGCGAGCTACTCATTTCCCCATGTAATCCTCTCCTCTGTTCACCAACATCACCTTCACCATTAGAGACCCAGAAGCTTTGCTACAGCACAGGGCAGTCACTGGGCAGCTGTGACAGACCTGCTCAGTGTGCACAAGGTCCTCCTACTCCCCACACCACTAGAGGAGGGGAGAGCTTAGGGGAGGGACAGACAGACACCTGACTAACACGGTTCCATCCCAGTCCTTTTCAATCTGAGAACAGCAGAGACTTGAAAAGCGAATCCCTCAGCTGTGAGACTGTCCCACAGCACAGCTGGAGGTCAGAAGAGAGGAGGAGCCAACAAGGTCACACAGGGGCAATGCTGGCTGTGCCCTGTGCGGCATCAAGGTGTTAGGACGATGGGAAACAGAAAGCTCCTTCCTGCATGCAGCCCAGTTCTGGTGGTATCTACACAGCCTCTCACTTGTAGGCCTCTGAAGATCTAACTGTCAACTTGATACAGCCTGGAGTCACCTGAGAAGTGAGTCTCTATCCAGGAACTGCACAGGGCATGAAGGGGGTGGGGGTGGGGCTGTTTTGATTGTTAATTGACAAAGGAAGGCCCAGCCTGCTGTGGGTAGCACCATTCCCTGGCAGGTGGGTCTGGGATACGTATGAGTGAGCGAGCAGCATCCTCCAGTCTCTGCTTCCGCTCCTGCCCCGCCCTTCTTCAGTGATGGCCTGGCACTGGGAAGTGTAACCAAATAAACCTCTCCTCTTCTCTCAGTTGCTTCAGGTCAGTGTTTTATCCCAGCAACAAGAAGGAAGCTATAAACTTTGTTCAGATCACCCCCCCAACACACACATACCTGTCCTCACCCCGACAAGCAGCAGCTGACCTTTCGGGACACTGAGTTGAGCTGGTCCACGTTCACCACATGACTGTTAAGGGAGATGTTGGCAGTGACGGTCAGACCAAAGCAGTTCAATTCTCAAACAGGTACAGTATTTAAAACTCTGACCTGGATTCGTCCGAATGACCGTATTATAGGCCCAGCAACAGGGTGAACTTGGCTTCTGGCACTGGATGACAGATAAAGAGGCGGGCTGTGTGCTGGGCTTCCCCAGGGTGGGTTCAGAGGGAGTGGTGTGCCATTAGCAGAACCTGCCAACGTTCACCTCTGTTTCAGTTAGAAATGTTCAGTTGTAAAAAACAGACCCCAGGCTGGGCGGTGGTGGTGCATGCCTTTAATCCCAGCACTTGGGAGGTAGGGGTAGGCGGATCTCTGAGTTCGAGGCCAGCCTGGTCTACAGATCGAGTTCCAGGACAGGCTCCAAAGCTACACAGGGAAACCCTGTCTTGAAAAACCAAAAAACAGACCCCAATGGAGCTGCACAGGACAGGCAGAACAGGACAGGCTGACAAGGGATCAGAACCAGCGACCTAGACAACACTGAAGACCAAGACCACTTGTACATGCCAGAGATCTCACCTCTAATTTCTACAACTGTTTCCTCCTGTCTGTCTCCACAATCCAGCTTTCTCTAAAGGAGCCAGCTCCATCCCCCAAAGGCTTCTACTCCAAGCATGGAACAAAATGTGAACCCTGGTCCATGAACACAGGTCCCCAGCCCTGGTCTGATCAGCCTATGCCAAAAGATGACTCAAGTCCTCCACACCTGCCCGCCACCTGCTGGCTTGGGATAGAGTTTAGAGTGCAGAGGTACTGAGCTGTCCTCCACCTCCCTGCATCGCAGGCCAAGGTGAAACAAGACAATTGCTCGGCAAAGGGAGGTCCCCGGCAGCTACCTGGTGACTTATGAACATGCCACCCTTTCCTGCAGCAGCCCCAGGCTCTGAGAGCTGGAGTCCAGGCCCCGCGGTGTAAACAGAGGCAGGAGGCATCCATCCTGAGCGTCTTCCACACCTGCAGAGAAGATTCTGAGCTCCAGGGAGCGCTGGGGCTACTCAGCAGAAATTTGAAAAGGCGCAGACAAAGGAAGACACTGGACCTTTCACAGCCCATCTGACAGAAAACAGTGAGGGAAGGCCAAAGCCCCCCAAGTAGGCGGGGGCGGGACCTGGCAGCGCTCCTGGCTCCCTGCTCAGTACCCTCCACCTTGACGAGCAGCCGGGCTAGAGGCCCTCAGCACTTGCCCTAGACCAGGAAGTCATTAGCTGTGACATGAGTGACGAGGGCCAGGCTTTGGAGGAGACATAAAGGCTGCTGAGCAGCTGTGGATGGGCACCCATGCCAGTCTGCAGCACGTCCCTCCACCTCCCAAAGGAGGCCCGGCAGAGTGTGGTAATGAAACTGCACATAGTAGAAATGGGATCTAAATGAGTTTAAGCTGATTTATGTTAGCTTTTGTAAAGATTACTGGGATCGGAAAGTGCTACCACTGTGCAAGAGCAACGACAGTCCTTAAGAACTCCGCCTAATGGTGCCTACGCACGGTATTTATATTCCTCGGCATGGGAACAAGGACCATAATGGATACCATTTTTGTTTTATTAGGGATGCATATTTAAATTAATCTGCTATTTGCCTAAACAATTAGCTGCTTCTGTTTGTGTGCACAAAGCCAAAACTGCAATTAGACTTCCATCAAAAAAATAAGTCCCAACTAAAACTGTCCCGGTGGGGCCGTAAGAGCTCAGGGCAGAACTTCCCCAATTACTTCTCAGCACAATGGTAATTACGTTAATTGCTTGAAAGGTAAATAACCACTGAACTGGTTTTGGAAACACACATAGGCACTGCCCCTCCCCTCTGATCTGCTCCATGTACCTAGAGTTTAAAACAGGTTACAGTTTAGAGAGCCACACAGCAGACCCTTCAACTACCATGTCTGCTCATGGTCTCTGGAGCCTTCCCTTTGAGGAGCGTTCCCTTTGAGAAGCCGTCCACTGTGAGCTCAAGCCTGCCTCTTGAGCTCACGAGATTAACACCTGCAGCTCGGTCTCAGCCCCACAACAGCTAACCAGACAGGATCAATTAGCTGTGTTCAGAGACACGGAATGAGCCGGCTACTTCTACAGACAGCTGGCATGCTCCATTCCCACTATGGAAATAAGTGCTTTTCTACACTCAGTTAAGAAGAATGCAGAAGGGATTCTCTGACAAGGGAAAAGCATTTTTAACAGAAATTTAAAATGCACCCACAGCACTCACTAGACATAAACATGTACCTCTTCATTAACTGCGCACATCACACTGAATTCAGGCTGCGGACATGCATCAAGTCTGAGAGGAGCAGTTTGCTCTCTGGCTGGAGGGTCTCTCACTGAATCTGGAGCTCACTGTTTGGGCTTGTCTGGCTGACCAGTGAGCCCCAGGAATCCACCTGTGTCCACTTCCCCAGTGCTGGGGTCACGCAGGGCATGAGGGAGCACTACTACACCCAGCTTTTTTGTGAGAGCTACACAGCGAGCAGTTTATGCACTGAATCATCTCCCCAGAACAGGAGTTTAGCTCAGTACAAGCAAGGGTCCAGAGGGCTGAGTCAGGTATGCCTTGAAGGAGAAAAGGGCGGAGTGAAGGTGACTCCTTCCCCAAGGCTGCATGCCATTGCCTCCAGAGGAAAAGCAATAAATACAAAATATTCTGGAAGGTGCATTTTAGATTGGATTCTGAATGGACTTGAGGACCAAGGTTAGGGAAAGAGCAGAGGCCAAAAGCTGGGGTGACCAGGGCGGCAGAGGCTCAAGGAGGGAGGCAGGAAGGGTGGGTTCCCAGAAACTCTGAAGTCCACAGCAAACAGGAGAACATCTGAACAAGGCAGGGTGGGCTGAGGGCAAGGGGAACAGCACATTGCTAACTGCCCAGCATCTCAGTGCAACTCAGAGCACAGAGTCCAAGGAAGAAGAGGTGGACTGAGAAGCCAGCCAACGCAGAGGCGGCTTTTCCAGGGCGACTCTGAGAAGGCAGAGGACATCACTGAGACAGTATCACTGAGACATCACTTTTGCAAAGCCTGACGCTAGCCACCACCTTCCTGTCATGTCACCAAGGGGAACAGACACGGCATCCAGGAGAGCATCGGATGCTGGTTGGGAAGGCTGACTGGGGTGCTGGGGGGCACTCACAGCTTAACAATGACACCGGAAACAAACCAGCACTTCCTTGCTGTCGTACACGTTCACAATGCTTGAATTCTTTCCACATGTAATGATACATAAAAACTACATACATAAACCTGTTACACGCCTTGATGACCATCTGACTAGTGTGAGATTTTTTTTTCAAGCACAATCTGCATCGTTTTATAAAGGATATTTAATTCTGGTGGGCAAAATTAAACTAGAAACTCAAATTCTAAAAGGTCTGTTGAGGAGTTCAGGTGAATTAAACTCTGACAGAGTCCAAAACTATTGTTGCCACAACCTCCCTGGATCAGCTGGAGCCAGCCATCCCAGCACAGGCCAGGCGCCTCCAGTAAAGGCTGCTGTGCATTCTTGTCCTCCCTTCTTTAAAGAGACTGCTCCTCAGCTGGGTGGTGGTGGTGGCGGCGGCGGCGGCGGCGCACGCCTTTAATTCCAGCACTTGGAACGCAGAGTCAGGCGATCTCTGTGAGTTCGAAGCCATCCTGGTCTACCGAGTAAGATCCAGGAGAGGCACCAAAACTACACAGAGAAACTCTGTCTCAAAAAACCAAAAAAAGACTGCTCGTCACTAACAGGCTTGCTCAGTGGCAACTCGGCACAGCCGATGGCCACCAGAGAAGGGAATCTCCAGTGATTCAGAGCATTTGCTCCTCTTGTAGAGGACCCAGGTTCAATTCCCAGAACTCACATGGCAACTCACAAATGTCTGCAACTCCACTCTGAGGGGCTCCAATTCTCTCTTCTGATATTCTTGGGCACCAGGCACACATGGTACACATACATACATGCAATCAAAACTCTCATACACATAAGATAAATCGAATAAAAAAATCTTTTTTAAAGATGGGAGTCTCAACTGAAGGACTGTCAGACCAGACTGGCCTCTGGGCATGTATGTCTTTGGGGAATTAACGAAAGCTATTGGGGTCCAGACCCTTGACAATCTTCTCCCAGATTTCCAGAAGAGACGCTACCAGCGGCAAATTAATCTGAGGGGTTCACTAATACATCTACACACATGAAACTCTTAGTCCATTCACTTATTCTTCTGAGTCAGTTCTGCTCTCATGCCCAGCTCCTGTCTTGCCTGACTTCTCTCTGCATTTATCTGCTGTCCCCTCTAGGTTCTGTCTTAATTCTCTCATCTTAGTTCCGCCCCATCTAGGTTCTCATCCATCTAGTTCTTTCCATCTCAGCTCCGCTCCCATCTCCTTCTCTCTCATCCTGTTTTTTCTCATTTTGTTCTTCCCCACCTGGCTCTTCCTCACCTTCCATCTCATTCTTCTAGTCTCTCTAGTCCTCCAATCTAGTTCTCCTCAGGTCTCTGAGGTTTTCAGTTGTACACCCATGCAATCAGCAATACTCTGGCCAAGGCAAGGTCACCAGGCTTGAATTCCCTCAGGGTCAAAAGGAAGGGTGACAAGATCCACACAAAGAGCAGTGACTGTCAGCTGTCATAGCAACCCCAAAGGGAAGTGACTAATGGGAAATGAATCAACTGAGGGCTAAATTCGGTTAATACCTAAGAAGAGGGGATGTAGGGGGGGTTGTCTGTGCTTCACCCCTGAAGCATCGGCCTAGTAGACTGCACATAACTGCTAGGTACCTGACCCTGCCCAGGGCGTGGCCCAGGCAGACGGGGACCCCTTAAGAACTGAATTCATACGTGTTCACTCTCTTGGCTGCCTTGTAATGGCTGTCCTGGATGCTGGACTGCAGACCAAGTCAGAGTGCTCCAGAGAGTTGGACTGCGCTTCACCTCTCCTGGATCCTGTAACCAACACTTTTGCTTGCTGTAAATTGACTCAAAATAAACCCCTTTTGACTATCAGATAAACTATGTGGAACTGCCTCATTAATTGCCACTATAAGGGGATTTATATGCTCAAACTATATTCTTAGAAGTGTTTAGTTGAAATGTTAAGAACCTATAAGTCACTAGGTCATGGGTGAAAGTAAAATTGCCTTCTTTCTTCCTGTGGCTCCTTATCTGTCCAAGCTATTGCCGTTTTCCAGCAGGGCGGGGGAAGTGTGCCTGGTTGCTAGGCAACTTGGCTAGGCAACGTCCATCACACATGGATGCACCTGGTAATTGTTAAAAGGAGATCTAAAACCAGAGATAAGATGTGGAAAAGGAGAAAGTTAAGCTTAATTAGCACATCCACCAGGCCTTCTCAAACAGTCTGGATGCTTAAGTCTGTTCTTAGAAAGTCTGTGAGGTATCTCAGATGAGATACTTTTGTCCTTCTGGGGATGGTCCTGGCTGGATGATGCCAATGACAATAACTACAGAAAGGCCTGAAATTAGGGATTTTGACCATGTCTGTTGTAGCACAGTTGGAGAAAGTTATACAAATACTTTAATTGCATAGGGGACATTGTGCCCAATGAACGATGGAAAAGCTACAACAGCACACGAGAAATGCACAGCAGGAAAGAGCTAATATTCAAAAGCCAATAAATATCACCAAGACTCCTTGAGCCTTGGCCTCATCCTCTGGAAGAGTACTTAACTCCTCCAGGTACAGCTTTGTCATAATCAGCTGAATCACTACTTCATATATTTTTTGCAGCCTGCAGCAGGGAATGGTCTTGATCTTTAATGTATAGAGGAGGACCAAGGCCACTGTGGGCGGCACCATTCGCTGGGCAGGTAGTTAGTCCTGGGCTGTATCAGAAAGTTGGCTGGGAAGGGCCTGTGTGTGAGCCAGCAAGTAGCATCCTCCATGGTTCCTGCTGCACTCCTATGAGTTCCCTGGCTGGAGGTAATGCTGTGTGGAACAGCAAGCAGACCCGCCTTCCAGATGCTTGAGTTTCTGCCCCGATTCCCTCCATAGTGGACTGCGACTGGAAGTGTAAGTCCAACCAACACCTTCTTCTTCCCCTTCTAGTCACGACAGAGCTACACAGAGCTCAGAACTCTGTGCTTTAGGGCTGCTGCTGGCAGCTGCTGAAGCAGAGGACAGGGGTGAGCTTTACGACACTACTCACTTCAAATCTGGGTTCAATTTCCTTAAGAGGACTTTATAGCTTCATGCGTACGGGTGTTCTGTGTGGGGTGTGTCTATGCACCACTGCATGCTTAGCGCCTGCAGTATCAGATCCCCTGGGACTGGAGTTACAGGTGGGTGTGAACTGCCACATGGGTGCTGAAAACTGAACCTGAGTCCTCTGGAAGAACCGCCAGTGCTCTTCACCACTGCACCATCTCTCCAGCCCCTCATACAAGGATTTTAAAATAGAATTTTAAGGGCTATTTCTAGTAAAGTAAAATTAAGCACTACGGAGGCCGAGGTGGGAGTTCAGGGACTGACAGAGCTAAACAGTGAGTCTGGAGCCAGTGCAAGCATATTAACCTCTTTTTGTTTGTTGTTGTCTGAAGACACTGGTTTTGCTTGGTATCCAGACTGGTCTGTAACTCACAGGCTCAAGCCATCCTCCTGCCTCAGCCTCCCAGGTAGCTAGGACTACAGGCACATTACCACTGTATGGACCTTACAAATCTTCCTACAGTCTCTGGCCAGCAAAGCACAAAACGATGACGTGATGGATTATAATCCAGCAGGTCCACCCCAGACCAGCAAGCTCTCTACTTACTGGGGCTATTGGTCATTCACTCTGAATGGCTATGGTGTCAGGTGACCTGCGGGTTCAGTTTTTTCACTCCATTTGGCCTTGGGTAACTAAAACACAACTGTGCTTTGCCATAATCTTGCCTTTCTGTATTCCCTCCTGATTCCGTGGGAGTTCCTTGGCTCTTCTGGGGACTTGGAGTTGGACCCTAAGGCTGCGGGTGCCACCCTGGGATTGTCTCTGGGAATCTGAGACAATCAGATTCCACTTCAGCCACTGGGGACGGGTGCGGGTGCCACCCTGGGATTGTCTCTGGGAATCTGAGACAATCAGATTCCCACTTCAGCCACTGGGGACTCTAATTTAGCTTGATGTCTCTATCTCCAATCTTGTCTACCCAAAGATGTTTCAGACTCACTCTACACACAGGTGTCCTAGCCAGTCACTTCCAGTATTAATATTTAAACCCAAAATCTGGGTGGAGGCTGGATTCAGTATTGTACAAGGATAGCACAATATATATTTTTACCAACCCTCGCCCTGTATATGTGTGTGTGTGTGTGTGTGTGTGTGTGTGTGTGTGTGTGTGTGTGTTTTATTTATCAGTACAGTGCCTGAGGAGGCCACAAGAGGGCGCTGGAGCCCTGAAACCACAGTTACAGGAGGCTGTGAGACACCCAACACCGGTGCTGGAAACCAAACTTGGGTCTTCTGCCAGTCCAAGTGCTCTGACCCTGAGCCATCTCCACAGCTCAGGTTCTACAACAACACACTCCTGTAACCTTCAGAATGAGAACCAGGACATGACCCTCAGCTGAAAGTGAGTTGCCCTCAGAGCTACTGCCTTCACACTGACCAAAACAACCTTCACTGCAAGAACGAGATGATGTGGCAAATGTAATTAAAATGGTACTGCTTTTTAAAATCAACTCTACTGAGGTAATAAACTACACACATAAATTATCAACTGCATTTTTTTCGGAGCTGAGGACTGAACCCAGGGCTTTGTGCTTGCTAGGCAAGTGCTCTACCACTGAGCTAAATCCCCAACCCAAATTATCAACTTCAAATGTACAATTTGACCAGAACAGAAAACATACTGGTCCTGTAGCCTTCATTACAACCACCATACAGAACTACCCCAGACCAAGAAGTCCCCTTACACCCTTCGATAGCCAAGTCTCTTCTGATAGTTACAGCTACTGCTGACTACTCACCTGTTGGTTACTGTCATGGCTCTATCTATCCTAGGATTCCCTAGCAGTGGAATTTTTATGCAGGATGCACTTTTGACAATCTGGCTGATGTCACACATCTGAACACTGCAGAGGTCCAGCTCACTGTTGCTATGTGGCTGACACTCCACCTAACTCTACTGATGTGCAGCATTCCACTGCATGGATACACACGGCATACTCGCCAGCTCATACACTCCGGGTTGCTTCCAGTGTAGAGCTACAATGGACCAAACCCCATAAGCAACCAAGCACAAGTCTGTGTGTTCACGTGCTGCCACCCTCCAGGCTAAGACTGTCCAGTGGGAACGCTGCATCCTAAGGCAGCCCACACTCCATTTGTACAAGTGCTGTTCCCATCGCGAAGGCACAGGAACACGGACTGCTTGGGGCTTACCAGCACTTAGTATGTCTAAGCACTTTGGGTAAGGAACAATGTGATTCGGTAGCTAATGTAGATCGTCTTTTCAAAGCGGGCGGGCCATGCAAGCACCTCGTTGAAGCAACAAGTACAGTGTTGCTGTGCTTAACTGCTGTTTGTGTCTCTATAAAGTTCTTTCTACATCAAACTGCATGCAACCGCAGCAGACCGGGATGCTCAATCTTGGTTGTCAACCCAATGGGCTCTGGAATCCACGGAGCCAGCCCTGTCTGCTGAGTCTCTGAGAGCCCTTTCAGGGAGGAGTGCTGTAGGAAGCAGACCCTGCCCACAGTGGCCCCTTCTGTCAGGTGGTCCAGACTGAGCAATAAGCAGCCCTGCCTGCCTGACTCCTCACTTATCTCTCTGCTGCTGCTGCAACTGCCACCATCCTTGGCTGACATCAGACTCCAACTTCTTGGGCCTTCCAATGGGTAGAGAGGGCAGTGGCTCTCCGGGGATCTTCAGGACTTCAGGTGCCAGGCTGGAACTGCTGAGGCCCCAGGTTCTTCTCTGCACTGCTGGACCACCAGGCCCCGACTTTTCAGCCAGGCTAGCAAGTCCTTCATAACACGCATGCATGCATGCATACATGCACATTATTTGAACACAGTCCAAGAATGGAGTCGTGAGAATTCTGAGTACTTGTGAGAAAACTCCAAGAAAGTGACAAGAGTCTTGTGAGCTCAGTTTCTTCAAAACACAGGACTGTCCTTGGAATGTGTTTGCACGCTCCTCCCAAGGCAGCAGACAGGAGCTTACTTCAGCTGTTGTTATTCATATGCCTCTATGGAAAAATATGTTTTTGCATGGATAGCTTATCCTTGTGACTGAACACTTTTCTCATGTGATCCTTCTTAACCCTCAGAGTATAAATTGTCCGACTGTGGTGGTATTGTATTGCCCAAAATATTGTGTACGCTAATAAACTTATCTGGGGTCAGAGAACAGGACAGCCACAATATTAAAGGTTAGGCAGTGGTAGCACACGCCTTTAATCCTAGCATTCCAGAGGCAGAAATCCATGTGTTCAAGGATACACCCAAGCACGGTGACCAACGCCTTTCATCCCAGAAAGCAAGCCTTCAATCCCAGGGAGTGGTGGTAGAAAGCAGAAAGGTATATAAGGCGTGAGGACCAGAAACTAGAGGCATTTGCCTTGGAGAGGCATTTGGCCTGGGTAGGCATTTGGCCTGGAGAAGCATTTGGCCTGGTTAAGCATTCAGGCTTCTAGCAGTTGTTCAGCTGAGAGTCATTCGGATATGAGGACATAGAGGCTTCCAGTCTGAGGAAGCAAGACCAGCTGAGGATCCGGCAAGGTGAGATAGCTGTGGCTTGTTCTGGCTCTCTGATCTTCCAGTGTTCACCCCAATACCTGGCTCGTTTGTTTTTATTAATAAGAACTTTTAAGATTCATGCTACATCCCGACGCTCTGAATAAAGTTGGTTATTTCATGAGACTTTAGTCCACCTGGATTTTAGGCCCTGTTCTCCCAAGTTCATTCATGTTTTCACATCTTAGTGGCGACTCTAAGAAATGAGGGTTTTGATTCTGATGTTTTTGTGTCTAAGGAATCTCTGCCTGGATCAAAGTCAGGAAGACTTTCTACAGTTCTCGGAGAAGTTTTACACTTAGCACTACAATCCACTCTGAGCAACCTGTCTGCAACATCAAGTGGGGATGGTGGGTCGTCTCAGGGAGGGATGTATGGGGCAGTGTGCACTTCAACACCCTTCTGGAAAGGCAAGCACTTCACTGGGGCAAGGGTGGATGGACACCAGTGAAGCAGATTAATGCTGGAGCAGATTCATGATTCAACCACCACCTGGAGATGGAAGTTTCTGTGTCCAGCTAGCAACTCCCAAATACCCAGCAGCCAAATAATCACTCAGAGGCTTATATTAATCATAAATGTTTGGCCCATGGTGCAGGCTTATTACTAACTAGCTCTTACATATAAGTTAACCCATTTCTATTAACCTTTGTATCACCATGTAGCTCATGGCTTTCTAGTGCTCTGGCATCTTGCTCCTTTGGTGGCTGCTGGTGGCTGCCCCGACTCCACCCTTCTTCCTCTCTATCTTCAGTTTGATAGTACCGCCTAACCTTATTTGGCCTCACCATTGGCCAAACTGCTTTATTTATCAACCAATGAGAGCATCACATATTCACAAAGTACAGAAAGACCAACCCACAGCAACCACCTTTGGAAAGAATTTAGAGATGTGGATTGTTAGTAAAGTTAGTTAAAAGATATTTTTGTTTTGTTTGGCTTTGATGTAGAAAATCTTGAGGAACAACTTGAAGTCTAGAAAGGCACACTTTTAATAGTTGAGCGAGATCAGGGAACAAGAACAATGGCAGCCTGGTTATTACTAGCTGATGTGCCTTTCTTGCTAAAGATGGGTTGGTGACCAAAGGAGATGATATTTCTTGTATCCATTTTTGCCCATGGCTTCCTGGGATGACTTAATTAAAAAAACTGTTGATGAGTCGATGTGCACTCTGAGGACTTCAAGTAGAAATGACTGTTTTTAATAAATAAAAGTTCAGATTTATGATTCTTTTAAGATCTTTTATAAGATTACCTTTTGAGATAAATAATAAAATGATTGATCCTTTCTTTGTAACTGCAAATAGCTGCCTGCCAGTACAAAGGGAACTGGCTGAAACAGACTTGGCTTGCTTACAAATCTGTTAATCAATTATAAAAGAATCATTGCTTTGGGGTGAAGATGTTACGGTGGGAAAATTAATATAAAGAAAAAGGTTTAATTACTTGTGGGCTTCTAAGAAAAACATGTAACTTGTGATCATAATGTGATTTCTTCCTATGTAAGGATTTTAATTTGTTCTGGAAAATATGTAGCTTGTGGTTGTGAGGTGATCTTTCCTTGCGTAGACACTTTTGTCTTAGGAGGTATGAAAGGGGTAAGAGAAAAGGAAGGGAAGCAGAAGGAGAACATGAGGGAAGGAGGAGGAACATGTCGGGTGGAAGGAAAGAACGGAAAAAGAACAGAGGAGGAACAGCAGAAAGAGAAAAACAAAATGAAGAATTTAGGCAGGCTTTGTCTTGTAGCTGAAGTTCCAGTGTGTGTCTGTGCGTCTGCCCAACAGTTTGCTGACTCCACACCTCCTCTTCAGTACCTGACCTGCTGAGGGCTGGCCCTTCAGCAGATTATCTATGGATGCTTTTACCTCTTTTCCTTCTGTTTCTAATTCTCATCTTCGGCAGCCTCTAGAAGCCTTGTGCGCACCGAGCCAGCCTGACCTGGTTTCTAGGGCGTGATTAGTGATGGCTGGGCACAGGGTTCCCAGAGATATGCGCGCGCGCGCACACACACACACACACACACACACACACACACACGACTTTAAGAAAAACCCGGAAAGATAAATCCAATTCCAAATGCACAATCTTGAACAGAGACTAAAGTTTTACTTTTGTCATTCGGAAACAATGTCAAAGTCACAGAGGGTCTCCAGAAGCCCTGTACCCCTGTCCTCAGGCCTCTGCCACTGTCTAACCACAGCTTTATGAGACCCAAGCCAGGACACCTCAGTACTTGGCTGTCCTCTCCCCAAGCCTGGAGGACAGGATGCAGCCCAGCGAAGTGTTTGCTCAGCACCACAAGACCCCAGGCTTGATCTCTGGTACAGAAGAAAACACCCAGTGGACTGCTGATTGTCCTGTAGTCTAGAACAGCCCTGAGAGACTGTCCTAGCTCTCCACAACTGACAGCCTTGAGAAGGGCAGCCATTTCACGGAGTGACCCTCCATTTGGGTTTGTCCTTTATTGCTTCACGACTATGTGGGGCCGGCAGGTCACACATGTGGTGACTATGTCAGTCTGAGCCTTAAATGACGATTCTCAACATGGCCCCTCACTGAGACAGACTCTGCCAGGCTGTCCCTGTACGCCCCTCTCTCTTTTAACGAATGTTCTCTGAGGACACTCTTTGGGGCTACAGAACACTCTGAGCTTGTCTCATTCTTATCTATTAGCTTCAGCATAAACTATTTTTTCTCCTCATCTAGTTATTAGTCACCATTAGTGACTTCCTCCTCCCACCATCCTTTCTATATTTATAGCTGATGTTCTAACTGAGCGGATTTTCTCCCTTTTTATTCCTCTACTCTTGTCACGGCTTGGAGATTCCTGCTTTATTCAGTGGGTCGTAATCTGTCACTGTCCTCGTTCATATTTGATACTCAAACTGGCCAGATCTGACTAATGGGACACCATCAAGCTAGCTCTTATGTTCTCTGTATGTGACGCGTTCACACACTTCCCGACTTTGTCCTTTCTGCCCACGTTCCACAGCCAGTCATTTCTCCCTGCAGCTGGTTCCTGCTGGTGGAGAGCAGCACCCTCAAGAGCGGGGGCTCAAGCCAGGGTCACTGCTGAGCCTTCTTCAGCCATGACCACACAACACTGCTCTAGCTCCGCCTTTGCTGCTGTGACCAAAGCAACCTAGGAAGGCTCGATCACAGCCTCTAGCTACAGTCCATTATTAAGGCACCTGGAGCAGGAACCACTGAGGACCCTGCTTGCTGCTTCGATCACAGGCTTGTGCTCAGCTAGCTTCTTTCATTCAGCCCAGGATCACCGGCCCAAGGAATGGTGCTGCCCACAGAGAGCTGGGCGCTCCTGTGTCAACTAACTATCAAGACAAACCCCACACACAACACATGCCCACAGGCCTCTAGATAGTTCAGCTCAGGTTTTCCTCTCAGCTGACTCCAGACCCCATCAAGTTAGCAACTAGAGCTAACCAGGACACATGTACACACACTTCTCCAGTTACCCAACTCCCCTTGCTCTGCACTGCAGACCACATACCCCACACCGATCCCTCCTGCTCCACTCCGGCCCTTGGGGCCTCTGTCGGCTGTCATCTTCTCTGCAGCAGGGAGGAAGCCAGTCCCCTCATCCACAGCATGCTCACCAGCTCAGCTCTCGGTGCTTCCATCCATGCAAACCCCAATGCTGCTCCACTCCCTTCCTCCTGGGCCGCCCTGGTCTGAAAGGCCACCTGCATGCACAGGCGCCACTGTCTGGCTTTCTGAGTGAAAATGTAGGCTGTCATACACACGCTGCTCCTTCTACAGACACACAGGGTTTGGGCCAGAACCACAACTAAAATTGTAAGTACCAAAAGGGAAGTTCGATTCTCTCCTGTAAAATTTATCTTCCCTGGAAATAAACTCATGCTCCATTGCCAAAGGTCCATCTGGGAAGACAGCTCAATCCCCTCTCACTCCCGATCTAGTCCCCTTCCCCGTGCTCCCTGGCCTGCTTCTCAGCCCCACCAGACTGGACAGCTGCTCTGAGATCGGACTTCACACTGGGGACTGCACTACAGCACCACAGCCAGCCCAGTGAGCAGTGCCCGCACTCGACCCTGAACCAGCACATTCAACAGCCTCCTCTGTTCAAGAGGAAATCATTTTACTCTTTTCTAGTAACTTCACCGTTTCTCAGCCGCCTTGGGAGGTTGAGCATCTGAAACACTGAAGCCAAGACTCCAGGTTTACATCCCTGAGCTTCTGGATCCCTGAGAATCATCCACGGTCCTCAGCATGGACAAGAGTGCAAGACCAGGTCAACAAAAGAGCCTGCAGAGCCAATGGAAGCTCCCCAGATGGAGACCCACAGCTCTATGCAGCCTCGGGGGCAAAAGGGGGAGATTTTCCCGAGACTCCCGTAAACATAAACGCACATTTTAAGGCTCTCTGATCAGAGTCCTGCCATGGCTGCTGCCCTGGCACCGTGAGGCCCTGAGCCGGTGTGAGGGATTCCTTAAACACAGAATGTCTGCTTTCTGGGCCCCAGGAGATATCCATGGTGAAAGATACTAACTACTCTACAGACTGGAACAGTCCCTTTTTCAAATCCCCAAAAAAGCCCCAGTGAACATACTCATCTCCATGAACAAACTGTTGCCCGTCTTTCTGGTGTTGAATCCACAAAACTACCAACTCCAGGGGAATTTAGGTGGACTATCCATCAACTGGCTGCATGAATCCTGAAACAGACCCAGGAGAGTCCATGTCACAGTACCCACTTCAGTCATTCCCAGGCAGATGACGATGGGCATGATAAAGACAATGGAAGAGTTCTGCACTAAAATGTCACGGTTCCTCTCCTTGTTAGCTGTGGCAGAGACAGCCTTGGAGCACCATCCCAACCACCAGTCTCTCTTCTATGGTCAGGGAAAAGCTGACGTTCATGCTGAGGGAGCCCTGTCCTATGGGTCCCCTTCCTGCGGGCTTTAACTCAGAGGCCTATTAGATGACTACCTTACAGCTAGGAATTTGCAGATCGAGTTTCTAGAAGGCCTAGCTTGTGGTATCTCACAAGAAAGCTTCACTCGAGTGGCAATGGCAGCAGCGTCTGACCTTCAGTTTCTTCCCAAAGGCTCCTAGCACTGCTCGAATCCTCTGAAGGGATGCATCTCACCCTTCTCAGGCAGCACACAGGACACGAGTGGAACTCCCGCGGGATTCTTCATCCACTTCCTCACCACCAGCACTTCGAGGAGGATGGAGGGGAGGGCGTTTACACTCAACAAACTCACACGGAGCCACAATCCGAGCACTGGAGGCGCTTACACAGACGGCTGCTCACCATTTCTACACTGGACTCAGACACCGAGGTCCCCAGACTCAGACCTCACCCATTCACGACTCTGTGGCTCCCGGGACTAACAGTACAGATGAAGACAACGAGAACGTTCTCTCCACCAGTCAGTGATGCGGCAGGATAAACAGCGACACTAGGTGCACAAGCCTTTAGGCTTCACTGCCACATCAAGTGAACAGTCAGTCTAAGTGGATACTGAAAGGGAGGAGGAGGACACTGTCTCAAAAAAACAAGAGTTTGCTGGGTGGCGGTGGTGCACGCCTTTAATCCCAGCACTCGGGAGGCAGAGGCAGGTGGATCTCTGTGAATTCAAGGCCAGCCTGGTCTGCAGAGCGAGATCCAGGACAGGCTCCAAAGCTACACTGAGAACCCTGTCTTGAAAAACCAAAAAAAAAAAAAAAAAAAAGAGTTCAATGTCTCCAATATTTCTAAAGCATCTCAGCTCTGAACTCCGCACTTAAAAACTGTAACACTTAGAGTGTGCTTTTGTGTGTGTGCGTGTGCGTGCGTGCACATGCACTTGGCTCTCTTTCAACCTCATGGTTCTGGGAAGAACTCAGGGCCTCAGGCGTGGCAGCAAACACCTTCACTTCCTGCACCATCCCACTGGTCACGATGTACTTGTCTGTTAATTCTCCCCTGAATATCATAAAACCACGAGCATTCCCACTGTTACGGAAATGCCGTAAATGTCTGGTGGTCTGAAAGGGGCTTCAACTCTGCTGTTTGTTCCTGAGCCTCGGGGCAGTGGGATAGCAGGCAAGAGCTGATTACTCAGACTTTAGGAGAAAAGTGACAAGAAAAAGGTCATGGGTAGAAAAGAAAAGTTCTCCACGGTGCACAGGCAGAGGGGGCAGGCAGCTCACACTCACCATCATTCTGCTCCATTTCTAGAGCTCCCACTCTGGCCAGAGGGAAGGAGTAAGCTGCACAGTGTATTCAGGCATCACCACTGACAGTCACCACACTGGCCAAACTCTCAGATAACTCACTTGGTTTTTAAAAATAAACCTAGAAAACAGACCTTCGGGGCACCCAGCCCTAGAGCTGTCTAAGTAAACTGTGGTCTTTTACAGTGACGAGGGAGCTTGCAGACCCTCTCCCATCCACCGCTGATCCACTGCTAAGTGAGAAATGGTTCACCAGGGTCCGGCTGACAATGAGGCCTGTGGGTGTGACAACTGCTTGAGGTGCTGCGGGAGTGAATGAGCCGCTCACCCTGCCTGGTGGCACCAGAGAGAGCTGCCCTGACCCATCAAGGTCTCGAGTGCTGCTGCCCCCAGGGCTCGCCTCCTCTTTCCCCCTCAGGTAGACAGACAGAAACCTTTCCTCACGGAACAATGTCTACTCTCACTTCCCACCGAAGAGCGGGTTGAGGGGAAACTCCTGGGTCCCAGCGCACTGCCATCCCCTAATGTCGTGGCGTGGGGCCAAAGGCAGGCAGGCAGGCACGGTGCAGATGGCGTCCTGGCAAGGTCTCCGCTGTCCCTGCATTAGCAACGTCTGCTCATTACTCAGAACCTTCGCTCGCTTTATCTAATGCTCCAGGAAAAGCGTTTTGATTTGATTCATTTCGGGATGGTAACGTGCCGCACAATTAGTGGTCAAATCAAACTGGAGGGTGGCCAGTGCTGACAACTGGAAACGAGGCACAAGAAATATGAGGCCAGTGGGTCGGAATTCAAAAAATCACAACTGTGGATCGCCCTGCCAGCTCCCAGCTCCCCAGGTGCGTGTGCAGGTTCCTCAGGGCAGCTCAGGAAAGGGGGCTGCAGGGTTGTCTCCACTGAGTGCCCTGCAGGAAGGCTCCGGCTACAGAGAACGTGGCAGCTCCAACATCGGGCCTGGGTCTCAATGGCTTCACAACGAGAGGGCTGGAGGTCATTACCTCCCCATACTGCACACAGCAGACCCCATAAGGTCCTTCTCTGGTGTTTTTGCCCAAGAAGCACCAGCCATTGCTCTTGGAGGGTACAAGGAGAACGTGCATTTGATACCTCCACCTATGAGCTCCGAGTCAGCTCTTTGGGACTATCTCAATCTGCCAGCCAAGTGAGACTGAGGACAAGGCCACCTGGGATCTGGAAGAGGGCCAGAAGCTGCCCTCTACCACGGAAATCCCGACAGCCTGATCTGACTGAGTCTGCTGGTGTGAGAGGTGAGCTCCTGGAGGAGGAATGGTCTTCACACTGGACAAAGCCAGCGCTTTGAGGCAGATCCTGACTGCAGTTGACCTCACAGCGAAGTGACTGCCTGCCAGCCTGAGACCCTCAAGCTCAAGATGCAACCAGACAGTCAACAGTGCCCCGGACAGACCAAACACAGACCACGCCCATCGGAAGCCTGGACCTGTGGGACATGGTAGCCTGTCTCATGGTGCTAGAGACCACCACTCCTCAGGTCCGTACTTCCTCCTGCTCTGGAATGGATTCAGCATTGGCTAGGATTTAATATGACGAAACCACGAAAAAAACAGGACCACAGCAGCAGGTGTGGTCACAAAAGCTTCAACCCTTCCCACCGGGAGAACCACAACCATAGTCATGTACCATTCCCTACCAAATCCATCAACACCCCAAAGGGAGAAGAGGGGACTGCTCACACCTGCTGGAAGAGCAGAAGACGCTGTACTCACCCTCCTACCTGGAAACCCTTCCTATAGGAACGACTTCCCTGCACACACGTGGAGGGACACGTGAACCAAGCTTTTCACTACAACGCTGCTGGTGAGAGCAGATGCAGACACATGTGCTCTCAGTGAGGACAGCTTACAAGAAAGGAGGACCACATGGTGTGAAAAACGGGGCTTTCAGATATGGGACTACATCAAAAAGCCAAGGGGTGGAGCTGGAGAGACAGCTCATGGCTACAGCACTGGCTGCTTTTCCACAGACCCTGATTCAATTCCCAGCACCCACAAGGCGGCTCACAACTGTATGTGACTCCAATTCCAGGGGATCCAGTGCCCTCTTCTGGCTTCCACGGGCACTACATGCAGACACATGCATGTAGACAAAACACCCACACACATAAACAACAACGGAACACTTCTAGGAGACAATTCAGTAGTTATTTACCCAAACACCAAACACCAGAGCCTTCAACCCAGCAATGGCCAGTGCTGTACCCTGGGTTTACGTCCACACAAATTCAAGGTCACTGCCTTCAACAAGAACAAGGAGCTCAGATGTGCAGCAATAAGGGCTCAACAGCTGTGGCACCGCACTGAGGAGAGGAAGGAGTACATAGAAGGTCACGAAGGTGTGTCATTAGGTTAAAAACAACAAGCACACTAAAGTGTGCACAGGGGGGTCTACAAGTTGAAGAATACTCTGAGTAGTTTCTTTTGCCTTCTTCCCCACCCCCGAGATAGGGTGTCTCTGTGTAGCTTTTGCGCCTTTCCTGGAACTGTAGCCCAGGCTGGCCTTGAACTCAGAGATCTGCCTGCCTCTGCCTCCCGAGTGCTGGGATTAAAGGCACGGCACGACCACCGCCCGGCTCTTCTTTTGCCTTCTTAATAGCTTTGTTGTTTGAACTTTATGGGTTTTTTTTGTTTGTTTGTTTGTTTTTTTGAGATAGGTCCTCAACATGTAGCCCCAGATGGTCTGGAGCTCACTAAGTAGACCAGGCTGGCTTCTAACTCGGAACTCCACCTACCTCTGCCTCCCAAATACAGGTAGTAAAGATGTCCACTACTTCTGGATGAATGAAGGTTTTTAAGCAAAATCTGTGACATATGTTTTGAGACCCCCTGTTCAAACATTCACCACAGAGGAGGTTCTCTATCATGCCTACGGTGCTCCCTATTTCTATGCAAAGACAGTGGCAATGGCCAAAGACGCTCTTGTCAACATCAAGTGCACTCGGTAGAGGAGCAGTGGTTAGCATGCACCAGGCTCCCTGTGTCTGCATGCATGCACATCCGTGTGCAGTTGCTGTGCGTCTGTATGTCTGTCTGCACACCTAACTTGGACCACAGTTTATTGTCCCTTCAAGCACTATGTGCAAGCTCGTCAGGTATGATGAGCCCAGTGTTCATTTTACGAGTCTCCCTGTTTGCTGTCAGGAACACCACTACTGCCGACGGTGAAGCTGCGAGAGGAGAGCAGCTGTGGTTTCAACGACTTCACCCTCTGGCCTTCAGTTTCCCCAATGGTAGAAGTCTGTGTGCCATTTAAGAGTGCAGGACAAGTGCTGTAGAGTTCCAAAGCTGCAAGTCCAGTTGGAGACTAAGCAGCAAGCATGCTCACTGCGGCTACACTGTTCACCTGGGATCGG
>CABHPP010118382.1:2808-24914 GCA_902168425.1 Peromyscus attwateri
TTTTTTTTTAAAAAAAAAAATCTTTGACTTTCTGTAAGTTTGGAATGTATGTAACTACAAGTGTTTTACTACATGGTAGCCAAAACTGCTGCTGCATAAAATCAAATTGCCTTGATATGGGTGGGATTGAGAGGCTGGGTTCTCATCGGCTGAAGAGCGGGGTACAACTGTGATTTATGAATGAGGAGAGGGTTGTGTAGAACCTTGAAGGTTTCTCCCCACCCTGCTCTGAGGGTCTACACTGAGGAGTCCAAGAACATCAGCTCCTGTACTAACGCAGTCTGTAATGTTTCCCTAGACTAGGCGTTCCTGACGGGCAAGGAATGAGTCCCTTAAGCGAGGACCCCCAGCAGTGTCTGCTGGCAGGGCCAGATTTTAACTTTTATTAAACTGAAGTACCTCAATAGATGGGTAAAGATGCCCAATGAGCCATAGGGCCACGGCGGCAACTCCAGCATGGTCAGCTAATACTCGTTCCAATTCTCATGTGGATAAATACATTACTGACTTTCAGTGTTTGTATTTGTGGTAATATGAAATAATTTATGTAAAGACATGGGAAAATATTGTCCGGGCATTAGTTATTCTTATTACTATTATTGTCATGTAAGCGCCTCAGGATATTTACTGAGGTCAAAACAGCATAAGCATGCTTTACATTGATTACAACAGAATTTTTAACAATGAATCATGGTCAGGTTATCAAAAAAAAATAATTAGTTAAATAAAAGGATGTGTCCTGTCCTGCTAAATAACATGTTGAGTTCCATATGCAATTTATAGATAGTGGTGGTATTCAAGTGGCCACTTTGAAATTGAAAGCAATCAAGATAATTACTTTATTAATAATTTTGACTTAAGTACTGTGCCTTCTAACATTCTGCCAGGTCCAGAATAACTATCTGATCCCCTGGTTTCACATGGATCTATCCCTTCGAATGCTTCTGTTTTTTCCCATTAAATATGCAGAAGGGGACAAGATTAGAAAGGACAGCGTTATGCAAATGTTATGCAAATCATGACCACCCTTTGAAAGCAAAGTTGTTTTGTTTTGTTTTTTTCCTGGAGCGGTACAATGCAGTTCTCTCTTGTGTCAGCTGGTGAGGTTGACATGGACTACTATTCCTAACGTACATAGACTGGGTGAAGACCCCTGGATACATGGCGCTTTCCCAACATCATGGAAAGACGCTGTTCTGGGCTTCATTTCAATTAGGATGGACTGCTTCAGCACCACATCTGTCGGTAGACCAGAGGAGGGGGCCACAGGAGGGGGGTCCACACCGAAAGGTTTTTACAAGCCACGCCTTCTTCCTCTGGTGTATTCTCCGAGCAGTTTGGCTGTCACGGCTTTATTCGTGTAAGGATTAGTAATTTCCACACCTGAGACTCTGCAGGGTTCCCTACCTTCATACAAATAGGGCAGTTAAAGCTGGCAAGCTAAGGCCGGGGCGGTGGTGGCACACACCTTTAATCCCAGCAGAGGCAGAGGCAGACAGATCTCTGTGAGTTCAAGGCCAGCCTGGGCTACAGAGTGAGTTCCAGGAAAGGCTCCAAAGCTACACAGAGAAACCCTGTCTCAAAAAAACAAAACAAAACAAAACAAGCTGGCAAGCTAATGGGCTTTGCAAAGGCCAAACCACTTCATGCAGAAGGTTAAGAAAACATAATAAAAATATAAATCATAGGGCGCCGATACTGCTCCAAACTCAAAAATTAAACAATCTTGGCTACTACAAGAAAAGAAATTACCTCAATACTTTTTGTTAAAAATAATTTTTTATTTTTTTTTAAATTCTGAACACTCAGAATGTTTTCAGTTTTGAAGTATTTCTGAAGTAATGTAAGTGCACCTCCCTAAAACTTTGAAAGAAATTTTAACCCACAGAATTAAGTATTTTAAAACATAATTTATCGTAAGTGAGCATAGTAATTTTCTCTGATCTATACTACATCTACACGAAGTTTTAGTTTTAAATTAAACAGTATTTTTCTTTCTGTGAAAGATCTATATTCATTAATTTGAAGACTTTCTTGATAACTGTGCATGGTGGTGCACATCTTTAATTCCAGCACTTGGGAGGCAGAGGCGGGCCTGGTCTACAAAGGGAATTCCAGCATGGCTATGGCTATCAGTTCCACTGAGAAACCTTGTCTTGAAAAACCAAAAACCAAACCAAACCAAACAAACAAACAAAAAAAACTCAAAACCTTGATACCCAGTTATTTTTTTTATAACGCTAAAAATATGCTTTCTACAAAAAGCATTATATTTTGCTTTATTGTGAGCTTATTTTAAAAACGAGATGATTGGCTGTTTATTTGCAGAATCCTTTTACTTCTCTGGCACAGCATTGGAAAGTGTTTTACAAAAGTCAGTCATACTAGACAGTTAGCTCAAACAGCTGATACCTAGAGGTGATTTAAACTGGGTACCTAAGGCCAACTTCCTCCGGGCCACACAAAATGTTCAGGCACATTCTCTGCATTCTGTGCTGTGTCACTGGCCTCTAGTTCCATAATGAAAAGGCAGCTTTTAATAGAAATGCAAGTGCCCGTGTGAAAAGTAGTCGGGAGTGTCTTTGTGCAGTCTGGGTCATCCTGACCGGATCACACAAAGGAGCCTGGGTGGCTTCAGGGCTCTCGACTAAAGAGTCAGAACAAGCTACTCAGTCACCCTGTTGACATTTTAAAGTCTAGCTCTGCTAAATAGACCCAAGCTAACAGTAAACCAGAGTAAATGGTTTGTTTTTCTGTCTGGGCCTGGAGAGCACGATGCCAGAGAAATATCACTCAGCCGTAGATCTACCACATGTCACTTGGGTGAGTGCCATGTAAATGACATGGCCAGGGGTTTCTTTATCATGATCCAGCCCAGCTAAGCCATAAATTTGCTAAAGTAAAAGCCACCAAGGGCCAACAAACTTACTTTGGTAACACAAGAAAGGGACACTCAAGGAAAATGTACATATCTCCACATTTATTCTGTGTTCTATGTGATCACAGAAGGGCAACTTAACAACTGTGACAACTGAGGAAAAAAGATAAAAGATTACATTCTTTGGCTGGAGAGATGGCTCAGTGGTTAGGAGCACTGGTTGCTCTTCTGGAGGACCTGGGTTCGATTCCCAGCACCCATAGCAGCTCTCAACCATTTATAACTCCAGTTCTAGACGATCTGACACCCTCTTCTGGCTTCTAAGAGCACTGCATGCACATGGTGCACATATACATGTAGGCAAAACACTCATACACATAAAATAAGAATAAATAATTCTTTTAAAAAATATATTCTTTTGTTCAAAGAATGAAAGGAAAAATGAGGGCTAGGAATGTAGCTCTGTGGTGGATCACTTGTAGCATATAAGAGGCCTTGATGTGGATCCCCAGCATCAAACACACACAGACAAAAACACACACAAGTGCATGCATGCACGCACACATGCATAATGACAAAATATGAAAATGTAATGAAGCACAGTGACTAACACTCAGAATATTATTCAAAAGGATAAAAATTACAGAAAAGAATTGAAAAAGCAACACTGCCAATAAGAAACAAGAGTAGAAATCCCCAAATTCAGCTGGATTAGACCAAATTTAAGAAGGAACCTCCTGGGTGTGATGGTCAACACGTGGAAGTCCCAGCACTTGGGGATAAGGAGTTCCGAGTCAGTGTGAGCGAGCATCGAGACCCCTGTTTCAAAACAAGCAAAGAGAGCGAGAACACCCAGAGCATGAGGTGTGGATGCTTCAAGTGAGAAGAGTGGGGAGGCCTGACAAAGACCACGAGTGATGAAACCAGCCCTAAGAATGACTGAAGTGGGCATGGAGGAGGTGGCTGGGGAGTACTTGGGCTACTGTATTCAGATAAAGTCTCCATGCTCAGCAGCCCAGGATCTGCACTTGGGAAATAGTGGCAGACAGATTAGGAGTTCAAAGTCATCTTCCACTACAAAGTAAGTTCAAGGCCAGTCTAAGCTACAGGAGACCTCATCTCAAAAACCAAAACAACAAGAAAATATAAGAAAGCAAAATAACTACTCTAAAGTCAAAGCTCTGTAACAACATAAAACCAAACTCAAATGAGCAGGGAAATTGTCATTTCTGATATCTGCTCTTGGAACAGAAATGGACTTGAAAGAACTGTAAAAGATGAACTAAAAAGCCTAACATGAGCTGAGGATTCAGTCAAAGTAGATTTTTCTTTGATGGAAGAAAACTTACACTGATGGACTGAAATAAGAGAACACGTCAACAAATGCCTTCCATTCAACAAAAGATAAGAAGACTCGAATAGTGGCTCATGCCTGTAATCCTGGTACTTGGGACACTGAGACAGGAGGATTATTGTTGCGTTCAAGACCAGTATGGTATTTAAAGCAAGAATCCAACAAACCAGTCCTGGAAAGGTAAACTATTACAAAAATGGATTCATTTAGGAAGCGTGGTTATGTGTGTTAAATAAAGTCAGAGGACAACTTGTGGTAATCAGTTCTCTCTTTCCGCCATGTGGGATCTGGGGATTGAACTTAGATCATGTCAGGCTTAGTGTGGCAAGTGCCTTTACCCACTGAGCCATCTTGCAGGCCTGTAAAGGTAAACATACATTCACATGCGTGCGTGCGTGCGTGCGTGTGTGTGTGTGTGTGTGTGTGTGTGTGTGTGTGTGTGTATGTGTACAAGCAAGCAGCAAAATGGTCTCAATCATTAATAAGGCCTCAATTATCCTATTTAATGCTAAATATTTTCTTAAATGTTTATAGGTAGATTTGTTAGTTTGTTTGGCTATAAAAGGTTTCTGGAAACCTGTTTCATTAGTTGGTATAAAAAACGCTTGCCTTTCAGTCCTATTCTTTTTTTTTTTTTTTCCAGAGCTGAGGACTGAACCCAGGGCCTTGCACTTGCTAGGCAAGCGCTCTACCACTGAGCTAAATCCCCAACCCCTCAGTCCTATTCTTATGATGTTTATCAAACCACCTCTCTCCCCAAGTGATTGGTTAGGAAGCAAGTTCAGACTCTGCAGCCTTAGACTTGATTTCTCATTTCTATTCCTGCCAACACAATGTTTAGCTGTATTTCTGAGCTGTCAAGAAGCGAATCTGAGAGCTATTCATATTATACACACTACTGTACACCTATGGTTTTATTTTAGTAGTAAAAACAACAGACTTTCTCAAAGCTTTGTTGTTTGGGGGCAGGACCAGGTTTTATATAAATCAGTATAATTTTAAGCACCAGATTCAATAACAGCCCTACAGTGATCATAAAACATAGGACAAATGTGTATAACATACTCACTTCAACAGTCTCCTTTTTCTCTCCATGGGAATGTGGTGATCGCGGGTAGATGTCGAGAAGGTGTGGTGAGGAATCAAAATGCAGTCTTTTGAGGTTTCTTTTATTAGGATCTTTACAGCGCAACTGATTCAAGTTAGCCCTCCACAACAAGACCTACAAAGAGTCAAAGGTGTCGGCAGTTATTGGCCAGCATCTGAAACCAAACATCAAAAACTGTTCTGAGCAGTCAGAACGTCTGTGCGTAGAGACACCCATGTCCGTCACTGTTCTTCAATATTTTAGGCATGGCAGGGAGGGGATGTAGCATTCCGAATTGCCTTCATGCCCAATTTAAAACGTCTACTCTGAGCTGGGTGTGCAGGACATGTACTTGAGAGGCAGAGCTGGGAGGAACATCGTAGGTTTGAAGCCAGCCTGGCCTAGCTAGTGAGTTCCAGGCCAGTGATACACAGTGAGACAGACCCTGTCTCAAAAATAGCCCCCAGACCCAAACTCAAACTACACCAAACCAAACAAAATTTTTACTTAGGTGGTATTTTATAAACTTAAACCACTTCTCTCTGCCCTCGCTAAAAGCCCCACACCATGCTTTTGACTTGATCATTCATTTTATTCAATAACCTGGCTATGAATGATTTTTGGTCATCTCATGTAAATGTAGATTTGCCTCATCAATGATTTTGATTTATAACCCTCAGGCAGCTCAAAATTTGAAGAAATAAGAAGTACAGACAAAATCAGGCAATAATTGGGGTAAAAAGGCACTGAAACTGGGCATTCAGTGTCAACTAAATATATTGTTAAGTTTAAAGTAGAGCAAGAGAAAATACCCGCGGAATTCTTAAAAGGATTCAACTGGAACTTTTTCAGCTATGTGACAGCAAACAGGACACTAACATAAAAACCCACTGGTAATCATCTCAACATGCACAGGCTAGCTAGTGATGAGGGTCCGAAAGATGTAAATCAGGTCCTTGGATCCAAATCAAAGGTGTACAGACCTGCGCATCTGCACCTCCTGACGTAAACAGCTCTCCATCCTTTGAGAATGTAACAGTAAAGACAGGTCCCTAAAAGACAAAGGGAAGTAAAGAGAAGGGTGTTGAGAGCTCTTTTCTCAAGGCCAACAGGACTGAGTGCCACTTCTGTGTTCTAATTTGTCACCCAGTGACTAGTGTACGATGGGCACATCCAGTAGCTGACAATGAATGGTGGCCGAGTGCAGATACAGAACCAACCCAAGTATGGTAGAACACAGGGATAATAAGCAAAAGAAGGAACAGCCGTTTTCTCCTTTAAAGAAAACTTTGCACATGTATAAGCTGGTAAGAGTTTCTGTCAAACATTTTCTAGCTCTCTGGTTTGTATTTAACCAATTACTAATAAAAACTAAACAATAAATGTGAAGCGATGGCATTGAGGGAACATGAATACAGGTCATTTCCTGACCATATCAGGCTCCACTGGGTGTTCTCTTCCAAAGCAGGCTACAGGGAGCCACTAAAAGTTTAAGAACGGGACACAGGAGGAGAGCTTCAAGCAGGAAAAGTCAGCAGTACAACCATGGCGATGAGCAGCTGAGAACAGCTGGAGGTCAGTGGCGAAGTTATCATCTCCTGAGAGATAATAAGCACTTAAAATTCAACAATTCCTGTGAAGTTGGACATCTTCACTTTGCATGAGATCAAGATGCATAACCTTTCAGTCCGTCAAGATTGGAGGAATTATTCCTCATCTTGAAATGTTAACGTTTGTTTATTTTTTAACATACACTTAAACTGATATACAAAGGTTTGGAGAGAACCTCTTGCTTTACTCACATATGCATTGAATGGGAAATGCCCCCATAGGTTTCTACGCGCGAACACTTAACTCTGGCTGACAGTGCTGTCTGGGAAGGTACAGAGTCTTCAGGAGGTGAAAGCACATCACTACAGGTGTGCCTCGCAGTTTTATAGCCTGGTCCCACTTCATGTCCTCTGTCTCTGCTTCCAGACTAGCAGCGCAATGTGACAGACTGACCTCAGGTCCCTGTTGCCATGATGTCCCCACCACTGTAGACCACCCCTCCTGAAACTATAACGGAGTACCTTTTTCCCTTCAGCTGCTTGCCAGGGTTTCTTTCTTTTTTTCTTTTTTCTTTTTTTCCGAGACAGGGTTTCTCTGTGTAGCTTTGCGCCTGTCCTGGATCTCATCCTGTAGTCCAGGCTGGCCTCGAACTTACAGAGATCCTCCTGCCTCTGCCTCCTGAGTGCTGGGATTAAAGGCGTGCGCCACCACCACCTGGCAACTGCCAGGGTTTCTTATCCCAACAACAGGAAAGTAACCAGGCCGCCCTGTTACAGACTTAGGCTGTAGCTCATACACACCTTTACTTCTAGATGGACATGTCATCTGTGTGCAGCATTTTTCTCCTAAATGCTGTTCTACTGTTTTCCTAATTATGTATTACTTTACAGATGTGTCAACCCTTAGCCATTGTTATTTATTTTATTTATTTTCCCTAAACGCATGTGTGGTGATATTTTGCTTGTACTCTAACAAATAAAATTTGCCTGAAGATCAGAGGACAGAGCCAGCCACTAGATTAAACATAGAGGCAGGACAGATGGGGCAGAAAGAACCTTTCTCTTCTAGACCACAAAGCCATTCTATTTTGAGCTATGAACAGTTTATATTCACCTAAAAGAAAATACCCAGTGCATAAGGTAGAAAACAAAGAATTAGTTCTAAAAAGTTTACAAGTTTGAATATTTACCCATAAGAGAATAATCTACAGACTTAAACAATATCAATGTTTTCCTAAACCAATTGAGAAATAAGACAAAAGAATAAGGAATACCAGAGCCAATACAAAGCTCTCTCCAGTAAGTTTGTTAAAAGGGAAATATTGCTTATCTGGGAGGCAAGTGGGTGTTCTAGAAGGAGCCAGGTGTGATGGCCCAGTGACAGGCCACACTGGGTGAGGACAAGTCTTTGCACAAGAATTATCAGAGAAAAACAGTAAAGGTGGGCTCCTGGGCATAGGCCAGCTCTCGGGCAAGGGCAAGAGAGCAGGTGTTAGGTTCCAATTGCTGAATTTCCCTAAACTCACTGATCAGATGAGGAAAGGAGGGATGGGGAGAGGAGAGAGGGGCTGGGTATCAGAGGTAGTGAGCCAGCGTCCGTGTGAGGGAAGCAGTATAGCCTGTGCTACACACGGACAGAACAGTAGAATGGCTAAAGTCACTGGTTTTGAAGAGTTGCAATAAATATTACTTTTAAGAGTTCCTCCTAGAGATTAAAAACTTAGAAGTATGCTGGGTGGTGGTGGCACATGCCTTTAATCCCAGCACTCAGGTGGCAGAGGCAGGTGGATCTTTGTGAATTCAAGCCCAGCCTGGTCTACAGAGAGAGTTCCAGGATAGCCAGGGCTGTACAGAGAAACCTTGTCTCAAAAAACAAACAACAACAAAAAAAACCCCAAAACTTAAAGGTAAAAAAATCAAATTCTAGGAGTAGCAGCAAATGTACATTACTACTAAAAGAATAATAAAGGCATTATAGTAAATGGAATCAAACTTTAAAGAGTATCTTATTACAAAACAGAAATCTTAGTGTTGATACCGTATGTCCTTGAAGTGTGTATATGAGTCTTCCCTCTAGGAGATCCAGAATCTTAAGTGTTCCATCAGAAGAGGCAGTGACCAGGCTGTTACCCAAAGGATGGAATGATAGACAATTCACACCGCAGCTGTGAACTAATTTGCAGAAAAAAAAAATTCAGGAAACAATGGTTTCTTTATGATGTCTTTAACATCATAACTGTTATATGATGTTATATATAATCTGATATAACTGGCCTTCTTTATGACCCTGTTAATTGTTGTCAGAGAAGGATTCTTAAGTTTGAAGCATTTCCTTTGCTTTGGTATCAGCATTGCTGTGAAGACAGGATCTGCTGAGGCAGCCTCTCTGTCACAGCAAAGCCAGAGCTCCCCAAAGTAAGTTAAGTGTTCTAACATCATGTGGCATGAAGCTTCCAGCTAGAGACAGAATCACGTCAGAAATGAGAGTGTGTCACCAAGAGAATATTATTGGGCACACAGCTATAAAGTCTTTGGCTATATTACCAAAATAATTAATAGCTGATTGTTATCAGTTCGTATAAGCTCTGTAATTCAGCCTCACATTAAATTTAAAGAGCAACTGGGTACTTGGGATTACGGAGTGGTGAGTGTGGAGGCGTATGTGAAGGAGAATTCCCTTCTGGACACCGTCCTTCCAATAGGAGGCAGTACAATACAGTGATCAAAAAGTATGGTTTCTATACCCGATGTCCCACAGCCTTAAGTTTACTCCATCCGTTTTCTTACCCTTAAAACAAAAAGAAGTAATGATGCCTATTGGGAACTGTGTAAGGCTTGACTTGTTTATCTGCTACAGAGAAATCATGGAGTAAGTGGTAGAGATTATCTTCATGCACACCAATGTAGATTTAATATAGAGCGAATATAAACCTAGAAAACCATTCCATTCTCTTTCAGCTTTAGTACACCCACACAGAAGGAAGCCGTTTCCTCCAAGTTAGCTATTCCCATTCATTTGTGAATTCATCAACTACTGATTCTCCCACTGAGCAGGCAACCAAAGCCTGAACACTACCATAGTAACTTTGTTTTTACGGTTCCCATGTCAGTTTTAAAGTCCCTTTAAAAAGGTGGATGGGGTGGGGGGCATGACACCAGACCCCTTTATCTATTCCTCTTCTCAGTGTGGCCACATCGACTATATCTCACTGTGTTTTTTAGTATTCTTCATCTCTTTAATTGGCATACTGGGGGTGTGTGGCCAAGGTGAGCTTTTAGGAGTTGTCAGGGCCAACACTTCTGCCCTAAAATCTCTGGGTACAACTTTGTCAAGCTGAACCAGGATCAAAGACACTTTTTTCTGCATCATCCCCTCAGGCCCATCAAGCCTGGATGGAGGGGAGAGACTGGTGGTCCCCACAGCTGCTGAATCACTTTCATTCCAGGAACTTTTCTGATCGCTCCACTTTGGCTGAGTTCAGCTGCTTTCTGCTTAGATTTGGCGAGGAGGAGAGAGGAGTGGTTGGCTGCTTCAGGCCCTTGGAGCTCTCCCAGTCAGTGCACCTGAGCCCCGCCCTTTCTTTCCCCTGTCAGCTCGGAGGCTCTTTGGAGCCCTCTGGGCTCCTTCTGAACTAGTTTGAACTTCTGCGCTCCCTTATCTTCCGAGCCATATGGAGTCTTTAAACCATTTGGGGATTTTGCAGTATGATAGGGATGGCCGAGTTCCGTAATTCTGTGTTGGTAACTAGTAGAGAGTGGACATAAGGTATACCAAGAAATTGCAGTGTTTGGGATATCTTAGTGTAGTTTGTATCACCACGGACTATGAAGTTTGTGCTATCTCGGAACCCTCAGGGAGTATTCTCACTTGTCCTTTGTAGCTTTTGGTGGCTTATCTAAGATTGCACTGTGAGTCACGTAAACTCTTTTTGTGAGGCATATTATTAAACTATTAAATAACTTAATTAACCATTAAAGCTACTTGGCTATAGCAACAGTCCAGTTAGAAACGAACTGAGTAGAAGAGACAAACGCTCCTCTGGCCTGCTCTGGGGGACTAGAGTCTTGAGGTGCCAGGCCACATGCTGTGCTGAGGTCTCATAGGGAGCCACAAAGTGCATTCTTGGCTTGGAAGGACCCCAACAGTTCAACCAAGAGGTGCCCCCACTGAACTCCTTGGTGTTGGGGCTTCCTGAGACATGTCTGGGGTGACACTCTAAGAAGGAATCACTATTAAACATTACATCTTACTGGCACAACACTTGTTGAGTGTCTGTACTTGCTTTGGCTTCCAAGATGAGCCTCTAGTCAGAAGACTAAGAAAACGGAAAAAAAAAAAAAAAAAAAAAAAGGCACACATGCAAACTGCCATCCTTGGCAGGTCTACTTTGAAATGTATAGAAAAGAGTGTTTTGTGATGATTTTTAGACTACATATTTATAGCAGTTGCTGCCTGGTCTGTCGGCCGCCCTACCCACCCACCCCCACTTCTCTACTTTGCTGCCGCCATTTTGTTTTGTTATTTTGAAAGGGAAAAAAGTAGCTTTTCAAGATCTTTTTTAGCAAGGCCTGACATGCAAGCATTTAAGAATGCAATGTAGATGGTGGAATTGAAGGAAGAGGGGGAAAGGCCACTTCAAACCAAGCTGTTGATGCCTGCTTAGATAAGGCCTGAAGGACACATTTTCATTTAGTTTTGTAAGCAGGTAATCTTAATTTGCTTCATTCTCTCATAAACCCAGTTTGAATCCATCTCTCATTTGTAGTACATTTGAACTATTAACAGCTGTGTTTTTATACATTGCCAATTACAGAGAAATAGATTAAGACTGCTTTCTTTGCTGGGCGGTGGTGGCACACTCCTTTAATCCTAGCACTCGGGAGGCAGAGCCAGGAGGATCTCTGTGAGTTCAAGGCCAGCCTGGTCTACAGAGTGAGATCCAGGACAGGCACCAAAACTACACAGAGAAACTTTGACTCAAAAAAAAAAAACAAAAAAAAAACAAAACCCCAAAAAAGATTCCTTTCTTTTGGAAGCTTTGTTTCTTTGCTGAAAGATTATTTAGAGTTAAAGTTGTAATTAATACATGACATTTTATATTTAGTAAATATAAAAGAACTTAAGCCATATAGATGAAAAAACCTATGAAAAGGCATAGGGTATTTTATTTTATCAAGAAATAATTTTTGGACTAGAGATGTAGTAGAATTACAAGGCCCTCAGTTTAATTCTGAGTCCTAAAAAAAAAAAAACCAATTGCCTATGAACACTTTCAAGTAAAGATGAATGGACTAACAGGTAAACAATGACTCAATGGTCCACACTGCAGCTTCCACGACAAGATTCTTCTCTATTTATTTTTTGTGGTTTTTGTTTGTTTCTGCTTTGTATTGTTTGGCTTTTGGTTGATCTTTTAAATTTGGTTTGGATTTGGGGGGAGAAAGTTGCAAGGGCAAAGGGTGGATGCGAGGGGACAAGGTGGGATCAGAATGCATGATGTGAAACCCACAAAGAATCAATAAAAGTTTTTTTTTAAAAAAAAGAAAAAACAAACAAACAAAAAGAAGAAAACAATTGCCTAACTTCAAAAGGCTTTTGGAAAAGGTGTTTCAAAATATAAATTTATCTACAGGATTTTCTAAGGCCAAAAGTTAATGCACCGTTGTAAGGCTTGAACCTAATTCTTTATATCTAAGGCAGTAAGACTTTAAAAAGCTATTGTTCTGCTCTTAGTAACCCTTACAAAGAAGAATCAGCATTAAGGACAAAGGTGCCTCTCTGTTGATCCAGTCTTAACAAAGTCAAGGTCTGCTCAAGTATCTGCTGAGTTAAAGCCTTCAAAGCGACCACTTTAGAAATAGCTAATATTTAAAAGAAATTCTATTACATTTACTACCATATATGTCTATGTCTGAACATAGAGTGTATGTCAGAATTTCATCTACATAGTATGTGAAAAATGCAGACTTAAAAACCATGCTAGTACATTCAAAGTGACCAATAAATGTTCCTTTAAGCAATAATCTGTTTGGCTTGGGCCAGTAAGCATTTTGATTATGAGATGCACATGTACATCAGAAGATAAGTTTGTCTATGTCACTGGCACTGGGCCCTAAATTTGTAAGCAATCTACAATTTTACTTTTTGCCTGCAGATCTATTATCTTACTAAGGCAGGAATTCCAAATTTTTGCTTCAGAAGTAGGAGATAAACTAATATTGATGAAATGTGTAGCTCTGATACTAGTGGTTATGGGCTCCTTGGTAGGTTGAATGTATTTATGTTCCTCCAATGGATAAGCTGTTTTTTTTGTTTGTTTGTTTGTTTTTTTCGAGACAGGGTTTCTCTGTGTAGCTTTGTGCCTTTCTTGGATCTCGCTCTGTAGCCCAGGCTGGCCTAGAACTCACAGAGATCCGCCTGGCTCTGCCTCCCGAGTGCTGGGATTAAAGGCGTGCGCCACCACTGCCTGGCTTGGATAAGCTTTCTAGAAGGGAAATCTTGAGAACACTTTACTAAGTTGCCATCGTCCAAACTAGATTTGTATGTGTGTGTTCTCTGGGTGAGTGGGCCAGGCCAGAAGTTGACGTCAGATGGCCAGTCTTCCTTTATCTCCACATCAGCGAGACTTCTTATCTCTGCCCACACAGAACTGGGGTTATGTTTGTGTTGCTTCACTGGGTTTCTATGAGAACTGGGGATCTTAACTTGGGTCTTCAGTGCTTGCACAGCAACACTTTACCCACTACGCCCTCTCCCCTACTTCCTCTAGAATTGTTAGTGGTACTAATCCTTTACCAGGCTTGTATTCACGAGTTCCCACTTGTATCTTGACTATCATTTCTAAGCAGAGTTAACTAGAACGTTTCCCATTATATCCTCCAAGCATGTAGTCTTTAAAAGCACGGACAATGGGGACCTAAGGGGGACCGCTGTGGAACAATCTTTGTACACTGTCAATACGTATCACTCCCATTGGTAACTAAAGAGCTGACTGGCCTATAGCTGGACAGGAGAGACTGGGCAGGAAAGCCAGACTAAGAGGATGCTGAGAAGGACAGAGTCTTGGGAGATGCCACGAGATGCAGAGCGAGCAAGATGGGAAGCACGCACATGAGGTAAACGAGCCTTGGGGCAGCACATAGATGAATAGAAATGGGTTAATTTAAGTTATTAGAGCTAGCTAAAAACAAGCCTGAGCTACTGGCCGAGCATTTACAATTAATATTAAGTCTCTTGTGGTTATTTGGGAGCCACTGCTGGGACACAGAAAAACTCTACCTACAGGGGATATCTCCAAACAAGTCTATCTACTTTATTTAGAAAACCTTTGTTTACTCTTAGAAGACAAAATGACTCCTATGTATATATTTTTCAGGGCCATCCAGTAAGTATCAAATAATCAATTGGTGTGCTCCTCCCTGGGGAAGACTATTCCTTTACTCTCACATTCCTTAGTTGGAGGCCTCTTAGCTTTCTGTCTTTCCATGTCAGTACGTCTATTGGGGTCCTCCTTGTTCAGCTCATGTTTAGGCTGCCATATTGGTGAGGCTTCATGGGTGCAGCTTCTCACATATTTAGGAGACACAATCTCACAGCAAACTCCCTGTTCCTCTGGCTCTTACAACAATCTTTCTGCAACGATTCCTGAGCCTTAGGAGGAGGAGGAGTTGTGTTGTATGAATACAAGTAACATTATACAGACTGAGCAGGTTGTATTTATGATTTTAGGAACACACACACACACACACACACACACACACACACTACAACAATTACAGAAAAAGAGGCGATGATTTGAAAGAAAGTGGGGGAGGGGTGGAGATGTCATGAAAGTTTGGGTTTGGTGGCAGGAAAGGGAAAGGGGGAATAACATAATTTTATTATAATCTCAAAAATAAAAAAATTATAAAAAAGACAAAATTAAACAGAACTTATATATAAAAGTACCCTGTTATTGATAAATTATACTATTCTTTCAATGGATGCAAACTTAAATGTATTTCTAAGAAGAGAATTAGGACAGCTTGATGGTCATAATGCTGTCAATTGTAATACTGAATGCAATGAAATTACCAAGGCCATTTTGTCAATTTTTCGACTTCCTTTTTTATAAAAACATTTATTTACTTTAAAATGTTATGTGTAAAATGTTAAGCTTGCATGTACGTTAAGTGCACTGTGTGTGTGCCTGGTGCCCACAGAGGCCAGAAGAGGACACCAGATCCCCTGGAACTGGAGTTTTGGGCAGCTGTGAGCTGCCATGTGGGTGTTGGGAACTGAACCCAGGTCTTCTACAAGATCAGCAAGCGCTCTTAACCACTGACCCATAGCCCCAGTCTCAATTTTTCAACTTCCTGTAGAATTCTAAATATGAGTGTTCTAAGACTTTTGGTTCCCACAGTTTTGATCCTTGTCCAAAGCACTTAGAATCAAACTCAGGAAAAATGACCCTACTATGTATTTATTTTTTAATCCCATATGTCTTTAAATATTTGCTCTTGTTGGTAGTGATTTCTATTTTCCTTAGAAACTTTTTCTGTTGTCTGCTAATGCTCTGTATAAATACATCTTCTAACAAAATGACCTAAGGATTATCAAGATGCCAGGTTATCACCCACAGGACAGATAGAATTAAATTAAGAATGAATTCCAGCCTAAGGGCCTTCTGTGCCTCTTATTTACTTGAATTTGGCTCCAAAGGGGAAGGATGGCATTTAGGGAGTCTTCTTGACAGTGGCTTCTTGTCATAGCTCATCTCCCCTCCCCTACCTGACACAGGACCAGATCAGATCAACGGGGACAGCTCTCAGCCTAGTGACTAAGGACAGTTATGATAATCACTAGATGATGAATCAGCAATGCCTTTAGAGAAAACTGTTCATAGCGAATGGAAGATGTCTTCAGAGTCAAAATAAAGTCATGCTAGGCATGGTGGTACATTCCTACAGTCCCATCACTTAGGAGGGTCATGACTGGGGCCAGCCTAGTCTATATAGGAAGACCCTCTCTCAAAGTGAACAACTGAAACAGTTACTTATGTGAGCCCTTCCAAATGCAACTGCAGCCTAGGGATTATAGAGAAATGGTTCTTCAGTATGGTTGCCTGACACCTCCTTCCTCCAGAGTCCATTCTTAGTAGTCTATACTCAGAGCAATTAGCCAGGAAGATGACTCCCTATGACTCCCTATAGATTTTACTTCATTGGACTTTTTTTTTGGGGGGGGGGGCTTTGGATGCTAGTATCTTATTTTGTATTGGGATTTCCACTTTTAGACTTAAACATCTGGCTCATTTCACATGGATGCCCAGTCATTACCGCCTGTTCTCTTCTCAAGCATTCATTTATTATTGAGCAATATTTAAACACAGGGAAAAACTGAAATGGGCGCTTAGAAGGTGCTTTTTTTTTTTTTCCTGGAGCTGAGGACCGAACCCACGGCCTTGCACTTGCTAGGCATGTGCTCTACCACTGAGCTAACTCCCCAACCCCATGAAGGTGCTTTTGCTAAAATGTCGGCTCTTTATTTGGACCACAAGCAACTGAAATCCTCGGATCTTTGCCCTCATTTTGTGTCTGTCTGTCTCCTTAACTATGGCTAAAAATACGCACATAAACACATACATGTCCTAAACCTGTAGTCACCTTGGACCCCTGAAAAAACAAAACCTCTCAGAACAGACCAATCTCCCAGAGGAGGATAATTATCCACGAAGGCGAGCCTCACCATGGGGCAGAAATGAAATGAGTGTAGGAAGCAGATTCATCCCCTCAGCAGAGGAATTAAAGGGACTTTCTCTGCCTCCTTTACGGACTCAGACAAGGAAGCCCTTGGCCAGGACTGCTTCAATACAAATACCTCCTTGCGTCCTGCCTCAGTTCTTCCTAAGCTCCCCAAGCCTGACTTGCGGATCAACGGGTCCTTTATCTGTTCCACTCCCCAACATGGCCACACTGAATACATTTTCTGTCTCTGCTTTTCATTAAAACGTAAAATGAACATCTTTTGTATCTTCCTTTCTCCTCTTGTTTCTTCTGTTGGTGGGAATCAACTGCTCTGTTCTCTAGCCAGCTAAGACCAGCCTCTGACCCCAGGAAGAGATCTAAACCCAGCCACAAGCCTTTCCCAGCCTTTCCTTTTCCCAGCCATTGGGCAGTGCAACTTCTCTCGGTTGGGGGAACTGTTACCTTGATAGTGCTGGAGTAATTTATTCACTCTGATATCCCAGATTTTCACAGTGTGATCAGACCCTGCGGAGGCTATGCATGTACCATTAGGGCTAAAGTCCACAAAATTTGCAAATCTAGGAAGAAAGAATATGAGGGCTTGACATTTCAGTTTCTTTACCTCCGTTTTAAAGTCTGAGTTGCTTACAATACACGATCTCCTTAGCAAGCAGATCCAAATCCACGTACAGAGAAGGAACTTACCCTACGGAATCCGAGAAGTTATTCACACACTGCTTACTCGAGGTATCCCAAATTTTGATAGTTTTATCCTCACTACACGACACGATTAATCTTCCATCGGGCGAGAATCTACAAAGCAGAGGGTTTTACACGTGAGCAATTCTGGATAATTACCACCACACACCTCCACACCACACACAAGTCAGGCCAAACAGACAGACAGCAGAGGCCACCATCACCACACTACACTGACCACACAGCAAAGTTACATTTTGCAAACAGATATCTTTGCAACAACGTATCACCATGACAAACACTGGAGACTCTTGAAATACCAAACATGTCCCATAGATGAACCATGTTCCTTTTTTTTTTCTGTTTCTGTTTCTGTTAAATAATTAATTCAGTTTTGTGGCTCTCCTGGAGGTTTGTGATTCAACTCGGCACTCCTTTCAAGCCAAATACCTCGTGTTTTTAAAAGTCCTTCATTTCCTGTTTGTTTTTAGTTTTCAGTTTTTTATTTTCTACCATTATCTATGTGATTCAAGAGATTTTTTTTTTTCCTACTCATCCCACCAAGCTGGTAGTGAAGCTTTTGGGGTTGAGAATCAAAGTGAAATGACGTCAACCTAATTCCTAAGGCCAGTGGCTTCCTGACAAGTCACGCAGAGAGCAAGCCTGTCCTGCTCCAGCTTACACCCTAGTGCTAGAGAGAGAGAGAGAGAGAGAGAGAGAGAGAGAGAGAGAGAGATTCCAGACACCTTGTCTACTGTTCCTACACTTTTTCCATATTTATTCCTTATTTGTAACCACAATTGCCTTTTAAAGTCAGAACGATCAGAAACCAAATAGATAACGAAGGGAAGTTTAGATCGCGAACTACAAGCAGCTTCTTGACTAGCCGGATTTCAGCTGCTGCAAAGCTCAGAAAGGACAAAGTTAGCTCACAGACCAGTGATTATGAGCGCATTTATGTGGAGTTTAACTCCAGCCCAAAGTCCAGATTTCTGCTGAATTTTCAGTTTAGGTGTGGAATATAATTAAAGGTTTTATGTTTATTTCTCTGCACTCCTAACACACACACACACTCTCACTCTCTCTCTCTCTCTCTCTCTCTCTTACATATACATAAAATTTATATGTAATTTATTTTTACTTAATGTTCATTGGTGTTTTGTCTACATGTATGCCTCTGTGAGGATTTCAGAAGCACTGGCACTGGAATTACAGACAGGTGTGAGCTGCCTTGTGGGTGCTGGGAATTGAACCTGGGCCCTCTGGAAGAGAGGCCAGTGCTCTTAACCACTGAGCCATCTCTCCAGCCCCCTAACTTACTCTTAAGATAGAGCTAGAAAGAATTCTTCACAACTGAAACTTTGAATCCCACACTTCTGAACTCACCATGTAAAAAAGAAAAACACACAGAAATATTATTAAGCTCTATGTGAAGCAAGCTCTTGAAATGTATGAAAATAATCCTTCAAGGAAGAAAATCTTCCATTCTTAGTTTTCTATGATTTTAAAATGACAAGTAATATTTTACTAATCTTTCCTCCAGAAAATACACAAGAAATACGCAAATATGGGGAACAATATTATAGAAATATTTCAAATAGAAAACCTTATCTGACATGGACGTGGGAAAAAAAAAACCAACTGACTCATTACCTTCATGGAACTAAATTTTTCATAGTAAATATAAACTATTTTTCACAGTAAATATAAACTATGCAGGAATCAATTCAAATTGCCTTTTTTTCCTCCTCCTGTGAGACAAGATCTCACTGTATCCTGGCTGCCCTGGAACTGATGTAGATCAGGCTGGCTTTGAACTCACAGAGATCCACTTATCTCTGTGTCCAGAATGCTGGGATTAATGGTGTATGCCACCACACCCAGCAATCATATTTCTTAATCAGCCTTCTTTTAGAAAAATTACTTAATGTGAAAACAGTAAGAAAAGAGATGAAGTTATTCCAGACATTTTGAGGAAGTAATGCTAAAAGATTTAATCAACTGGAATGATGCAACACAAATCATCCTATTACAATTATTATTGTTGCTGTTGCTATTGTTTTAATTGTGGTGCTGGGCATCAAAATCCGAGTCTTGTGTATGGTAAGCAGGCACTCTTCTACTGAGCTGTATCTTGATGGCATTACTGATCAGACCATCACCACACTATCTTATCCATATTTATTGAGCCCACATATCATAAAATGGTTTTCAACACTTCACCTACAGAAACTAATTTAATATTCAAAACAATTCTACAAAATAGGTACTATTGCTTGTCTCCCCGTGCAGATGAGTAAATGGGGGCACAGAAAGGAGTGTGGTGGTTTGAATGAGAATTTCCGTCTTTCAAATTTCAAAAATCAGATACACAGCTTCATGTATTTGATCACTTGGTCCCCGGCTGGTTATGCTGGTTAGGGGTGTTTAGTAGGTGTGGCCTTGTTGGAGGAAGTATACCAATGGAGGTAGGTTTTGAGACTGGCTTTAAAGACTCATGTCCTTTCCCATTGGATCTCTCTGCTTTGGCTTGTTCAAGACGTGAGCTCTCAGCTTGCTGTACCTACTGCCTGCTACCATGGCCTCCCTGACATCAGGCACTCTTCACACTCTGTATCTGTAAGTTCAAACAAACTCTTCCTTCTATAAGTGGCCTTGGTCACAGTGTTTTATCACAGCAACAGAAAAGTAACTAATATAGAATTTGGTACCAGGAGTGGGGTGTCATCGTTCACAACTTGACCATAATTGTTTTTTGGAGGAATACTAAAAGATTCTGCAACTTCGGACTAGAAATGTGCTTGAATTGGTAAGCAGAGCTTAATGGGCCATCCTCGTAGGAGCTTTGGAGACAGCAGTACTGACGCCAATGCAGAGTGTGGGGCCCCAGCTCAAGAGGTTTAAGAGAGGAACAATATTAACAATGGGCCCAGAGACTGTTCCTGCAATATTTTGTCAGAGAATGTGGCTTCTTCCTGCTGTTGTCCTAAGAATTTGTCTGAGGCTAAATCAGAAAGAAATGGACTGCTTTCTTTGGTGGAAGCAGCGTGACATTGCTATCTGTGGCATGGCTACTACTCATGACTGTTATGCAGATCTACAATGAAAAATAGCAAGCAGGGAAGAAAGAAATACAAAATGTACAATGTAAAGAGAAAAAGAGCACCAGAAAACTAATGGTGCGGTTAAGGCTTGTTCTGAAAGAGGTAAGGAGATAAGCACCAGGAAGTAGGGGCCTGATCTGCACTGAAATAAAGGGAAAGCCGGGCGGCGGCGGCGGCGGCGGCGGCGGCGGCGGCGGGCGGCGCACGCCTTTAATCCCAGCACTCAGGAGGCAGAGGCAGGCGGATCTCTGTGAGTTCGAGGCCAGCCTGGGCTCCCAAGTGAGTTCCAGGACAGGTGCAAAGCTACACAGAGAAACCCTGTCTCGAAAAACCAAAAAAAAAAAAAAAAAGAAAGAAATAAAGGGAAGGCTGACCTCAGGGCAAGACCCCACCCAGTATTTCCTCACTATGTCCCATTTCTCCTCTTTGGAATGGCAATGTATAGTCCGTGCCAGCATATGTTGGAAATATACAATTTGCTTTTTGATTTTACAAGAGGTTACAATCAAGAAATTGCATTTTGCATTATGATATGGCCCCAAGCCTACAGGCGCCAGGGAGTAGAATGTGGTGGCTGGAATGTGAATTTCCCTGTGGGCTCATGTATTTCAATGGGTCCCTAGTTGGTAGTGCTGCTTGGGGGATGTTTAGGAGCTGGGGCCTTGTTTGGAGGCAAGCTTTCAGAGTTTCAAGGCTTGTGCCATTTCCAGTTGGCTCCTTCTACTTTGTGCTTCTTCAAGATGTGGGCTCTCAGCTTGCCGCTCCAGATACCTTGCTGTCTCTGCTACAACAGACTCAAATGTTCTGCATCCGGAAGCCCATGAGTTGCCCTGGTCTCAGTGTGTTATCACAGCAACAGAAGAATAACTAATACAGGAGTAAGGAAAGGGTCCAGATGTGAATCAGGCTGTTGGTTTCCCTGTGTGCAACTCTCCGACAAAAGAGAAGTGTTTTCTAATGGCAAAAGCACTGAAAGTTTTGGATAGCTTCTATGTGATCCCTATCGTGTGTGTGTGTGTGTGTGTGTGTGTGTGTGTGTGTGTGTGTGTCTGTGTCTGTGTGTGTGTCTGTGTGTGTGTCTCTGTGTCTGTGTGCGTGTCTGTGTGTGTTAGTATTACAGAAAGAAAAAGAGGAGAGAGAGAGAAAGGGAAGGAGAAATAGAGTGAGAGGGCGAGAGAGAGCGAGAGCGAGAGCGAGAGCGAGAGAGAGAGAGAGAGAGAGAGAGAGAGAGAGAGAGAGAGAGAGGATAGACAGCCAGCGCATGTACACATGCACCATAGATTTACTTCAGAAAGGTCTCCTCCTGGGATGGGGCTCCCTGACTAGGCAGGCTAGCTGCTAATGAGCCCCAGGGGTCCCCTGGCTCCTCCTGTCCAGGGATGGGATTACAAATGCGCATGCGGCTTTGCATGGGTGCTGGGAATCAAATTCAGGTCCCGAGGCTTGGAGATCAAGCATTTCCCACAGTGAGCAATCTTCCCAGCCCCTCCTAAAAGTTTTCCAATGGAAGGACAACACAAGGCAGTGCTGTGACACAGATGACCCTTCTTCTAAATATCTATGTTGGGGGTGAGTAGAAGAAGTGGAAGGGAGGGGATTGGGGGTGGGTAGGAGGAGAAGTGGAGGGGAGGGGATTCGGTTTAGACTTGATCAAAACGCATTATATGCACAGAGGAAATCTCAAACAATAAAAACGAGTAAGAGAAAA
>CABHPP010118382.1:24924-45311 GCA_902168425.1 Peromyscus attwateri
GAAGGAGCATGCTCTACTGGTGTTTTCTCCTCACCTTCTCCTACTTCTACTATCTGCTCCTTGCTTTTCTCAAACAACCACAGGCTCTCACCTCCTTTGACAGATCTCCTCAAGCTGTGCTCTTTCCTCCTTTTCCTCCCTTAGGTCTCTACTTAAAGACAGACTTCTCTGTAAGGCAGCCCCTGAACACCATTCATAACTGCACATACAGACTTACTGTCATATCTATCTATCTATCTATCTATCTATCTATCTATCTATCTATCTATCTATCTAAATATTTTAAATTGCCTGATTCTAGACTGTAAGCTCCATGAAAACAAGGGATTTTGACTGCTTTGTTAATAAGTGACCCCAGCACATAGCAGTCAGAATATTTGAGTGAATGACTGAATATGACCCCAATCCCTTTCCTGGAGGTTGGGGGATCAAATACCGTCTGGAGCAGGAAAAGTCCTGTCAGAAGAAGCGTCTGCACTTACTTGGCACAGCGTACCCAGTGCGTGTGTCGGTACAGAGAGTAGAGGAAGCGCTGGCGGCACATGTTCCATATTTTAATAGATTTGTCTTCGGAAGCTGTAACCAGAAGCTGGCCATCGGCTGAAAAGTCCACACTTCGAACTGGAGCCGTGTGCGCTTTAAATTCAGAGGACTTCCCTGTCCTGTAAACAAAGTTCAATAGCGATAAATGACTTAATTTTGCTATCTACCCACCACACAGAGCTGGAAACTTACGAGTAGCTCAGTGCTCATGAAACTTTACGGAAGTGTGTGCAGGCCATGTCGGGTGTCCTTCACTGGTCCTGTTGGGCACTGGCTCGGCTCATGGAAGCCACAGCTCACACTTGACAGAAGGGAGGCTGCTTATCCCCACCCCTGAAACACGTTGCTGCTTCTGTCTTAATGGGAAGCTGGGACTACTGTTTGAACCAGTCTCTCTACACGGCACTTTCTGTTACTGTAGAAACAGCCGTCTGTAGTTTAAAGGAGTTTCAGCCTTGAAGACCTAAGGCTGACTAAGGCTGATAGCCCCAAGGCAAAGTTTTGAACCCATGCCACATGGAGTTCTGTGAGCTAATAGTATGGCCCCGGAGAGGAAGGTATCTTCTGTGATACATGCCTCTTTCCCCTACTCCCTCGGTCTAGACCAACCAGGATCAACTACCAAGGCTCCAGTGTATATCGACTGCCTTGCTGACCTCATGGCCTCCATCTTATGCTCATTAACAACCAAAGTGCTTTGAAATTTCACATACACATCTTTTCTTAACTGGGGGAAGGAGAAAAGATAATAGAGCAATGGAGAATACAATGTGAGGTGTTGGAGGTGAGGAAAATCTTTTAAAAATAGATGAGAACGGGTAGCTCTCTGGAGAAGCCCTCACCCACCTGAGTGTGCACTACCTTTTTCCAAGTAGCTCTCCTATGAACACGTGCTAAGTTAAAAATCTCTAAAAACTCAGCTCCTCTTCATTTAAAAGAAGAAGGAGGAGGAGGAGGAGGAGGAAGAAGAAGGAGAAGAAGAAGAAGAAGAAGAAGAAGAAGAAGAAGAAGAAGAAGAAGCAGCAGCAGCAGGTCAAGTGGTGCTGAGTGCCAAGGTGAATGCTGGGAAATTCTGTGCCAGTGTTAAGTTCGCAAGGCATGGTCACTTTACACTATAACCAGGACTTGGTCATTTTTTTGCACTTAGAAAATCATTTCCTATAGTAGAGATGGCCATAATGCTTGAAGAAGATAATGCACCAGAATTCAGCCAGGGACATCTGTCTTAGATTCTCAAATCTTAGAGGCTCACGTGACTGTAACTCCCATGGGATTGGAGCAACAGCAGCGTGTCTCTATGAGGGAAGAGCAGAGAAGTCATATGCAACTTCTCCTCCACGCATAACACACCTAATCCCATGGCTACCACTTCCTACATGTCCTCTGAATAGCCTCTTCTTCCTACCCCAGCGCTGCTTTCCTTTAGAAACTTAAATCCTTAGCACCCTTCACCTAGATTAGTGCAAAAGCCTCTTAGTAGTCTCCCCCTCTAATCCTTTTACCCCCCCACCCCCACCCCACCTCCCATCCCCGCCACCTACACACTGTGCTTATCACTTGTCGAAAAGGTAATGGCAAGCACATAAATCTCAGTGTAAACGTATTCCTGGCTCTCGCAACATAAAATACAACGCCCTAAGCTCACTGGCAGGATATCCTGCCCCTGAGCTGAACTTTGTACCCGGAGCTGTCAGGGTGCTTCAAACACACCTGTGCCTCTGCATTTGTGCTCTGAGGAAGACCGTTGTCCATCTGCAGACCCCTGACCCAACCACACTGCCCCGATCTGCTACAAGGATTTGAATAACTGCAGTGTTCCTGACTTTTGAGAACTAAACTCGTTTCTCGCCTACTGACCCGTAAGTGTTCTGAGGACAGGAATGACCTTATTCATCTCTGTAAGACCATCAGTTAACATATGTCAGGTACACAGAAAGAGTTCACTGACTCCCTACTGAATTTCACTGGGAAGAATCAATACTTTAAAGCTTCCTAGAATTAGTCTGGCTTGCCCAGCCAGTGGCTCACAGGGGTGACTTTATCATTAATTTCTATTACCAGACATAGAATAATACATATGTAATAATTGATATTAGTAGTAAACATCCAGGAGACAGTACTCGAGGACTACTTCAGTCAGTTTTCAAGGGAAACTCTTGTGAAAAGAACAGGAGACAAGAAAGGAAAGACTTGGGATCTCCAGTGACCAGGAAGCCACAGTCAGTCAGTCAGTCAATATCATTAAAATAGTCCCTGAACTTCAGTCTGCACCCCACCCAGCAGTCTGTGCTACTACGCGGGTATCTTTCTGGGCCTCCTCTGAGCTGGGCTGGCCTGCCCTGGGCCCCACACACAGGAAGCTCAGCAGACAGTAAGGCAGCAGAGTTCATGTGCTGTTTACTGGGCTGCGGCCTCGCTGTCCTCTTCTTTCGAAGCCGGTCTGATTTTGTGACTTATTCTGACCAGCACATAAGACACTGTGCAGGTGAGGGCCTGGTCCTTAAGACTGTAAAAGCTTTTGATTTACAATCCTGGAGCTCAACTGTCACGCTGTGGGAAAGCCTAGGCTATTCTGCTGGATGAGAAGGCTCACACAAGGCCCCAGACTTGTGACTGAGACATACAGCGTCAGCTGAGCCACCAGCTCATGAGGCTGTGTGGTAACCTCAGCCAACACCAAACTGGGAGAAAAACATCCCAGCCACCCACAACATGAAGAGAAGCTATTCAGTATGGGGGATTTTAAGCAGTGATGAGTAACTTGAGTTAAGCTACTCAGTATGGGGGATTTTAAGCAGTGATGAATAACTAATCACTGACATATAAATTCCCCATTGCCACGATTCACCATGGCCCTGGCCCCATTGCGACAGTATTTAGAAAGAGAAACCAGCATACAGAAATACAATCACCATGGAGATTTCTACACCAAGCTAATGGTTCAGTGCGATTTTAGTGCACCCATCCTGAATGCTTTGTTTCTCAAATCAGTAATAGAAAACAGGCTGCAACTCCTTAAATAATGGACTAGTCCTAAATGTCCAAAGCTAAGGCTTTTTTTTTTTGGTTTTTCGAGACAGGGTTTCTCTGTGTAGCTTTGTGCCTTTTCCTGGAACTCACTTGGTAGCCCAGGCTGGCCTCGAACTCAGAGAGATCCGCCTGGCTCTGCCTCCCGAGTGCTGGGATTAAAGGCGTGTGCCACCAACACCCGGCTCCAAAGCTAAGGCTTTTAAAGTGCACGCTTCCTCCTGAACCCCAAACTCGCCGCTTTCACCTCCGAGTTTCCCTACAGTCCATGCACATTTTCATGTCAATTCTCTTTAAGAGCTTTTATTTCTGTCAGCATAGTATTCAGATTTTTCAGAACAGAATTCCCCTTGGGTGGTGGCAGAACACAGTACCTAGGGGCAGGCAATCACTCCTGAGCTTTCTTCGTCTAAGTGCCCGAGCCCATTTAGTTACAGACTGGAAATCAGATCCTGCCACCATACAGTCGAGGGAAATGCTGGCAGTCCATCCTCCGCTACACACAGAGGGAAATGACAGTTCATACACGAGTCACTCCAAAAGTACTCTAGGAAAAGGAGGGGTAGATACACGATACAAGGAAGGCTGGATGTTGGCGGGTATGGTGGCGAAATGGTGCGATTCGTTTTTTATGGGTGTTCGAAATTTTATATACTTAAAATTGAAAACTTAAAAAATTATCCTAAGCCGGGCGTTGGTGGTGCACGCCTTTAATCCCAGCACTCGGGAGGCAGAGCCAGGCGGATCTCTGTGAGTTCGAGGCCAGCCTGGGCTACCAAGTGAGCTCCAGGAAAGGCGCAAAGCTACACAGAGAAACCCTGTCTCGAAAAACCAAAAAAAAAAAAAAAAAAAAAAATTATCCTAACTCTAAAGCTTTTTACAATCGACAGGGTGTCAGCTCATGTCTCAACAGTGCCTCACAGAAGATCTGTAATCAGAGAATGTGACTTCAGCAAATGCAATGATATATATATATATATATACACACACACACACACACACACACACACACACACACATTTCTGTTTTTGTAGACAGGGTTTCTCTGTGTAGCTTTGTGCCTTTCCTGGAACTCACTCTGTAGCCCAGGTGGGTCTTGAACTCACAGAGATCTGCCTGCCTCTGCTTCCCAAGTGCTGGGATTAAAGGCGTGCGCCACCACCGCCCAGGGTCAGAAAGTTTTTAAACAAGAAAATTCTAGAGCTCCAAAATGAATAACAATCAAAGGATAGTCTAAGCACAGGGGTGTTGACAGGATTCCCAGGGCCCCTAAAAACCAATGAATGGGCACAAGGAGGCTAATAAATTAAACTTCTGATATAGGCCACTGTGTTTCTTTCAGATTTACAGAGATTGCAAGCCATCTCCCAAAAAAAAATTCAGACATATTATATGGATCTCCAGGTTAGAAATGATTTTTCAAAAGGAGAACTTAATTTTGAGTTGAATTAGAAACAGTTCGAGTTTCAAACCAGGGCAGTATTTCTGTGACCCCAATGAGCACAGGCCATTAATGAGCTGAGGCATCCCCAGGAAACACATTCGGAGCAGCCAGGCCTCAGGAGCCTCTCACAGTCCCAATTGGAAGCTTTATCGGGTGTTTGTTCCTCTTACCTATCAGGAACCCAGAGTCTAACAGTTCTGTCTCGTGAAGCTGACGCCAGTAAGTTTCCCTGTGGAGAAAACTGTACGCTGGTCACGACGTCCTTGTGGCCAACATATCTGTAAGCTCTAGTGTGTGGCTTCAAACTCCATAGCATGAGAAAGGTGTCCCAAGAAGCAGTGGCTGTCAAGAAAGAGAAGAACAAACAAGCCAGGGTTAAGACAGGGTCACATGCGTGCACCATCAATAACAACAGCCTGTGAGTAACAGAGAAGTTGGAGGTTGTAGGGCTGACCTGGCACTGGCAAAAGTATTTTATTATTTAAAACTATTCTTATTTTATTACGAATATTAAAACTTGGTATGCTTCCCAGCAGGGGGACTAGGCCCAAGATACAAGGAGAATGCAGGAACTACTCGCTACAAGAAGGAAGCAGGCAGAGTACATTAGGCTGAGTCATTCCGTCTGCCCGGGTGACTGGACGTTACTTAACCTCAGTGTTGGGGTAATCAATCTCTTCAGAGGGACAGGTGAGAGCTACTTTCAAAAACTATGTGGCAGTGAGTTCACACAGAGGTCACAACAGCATAAATAGCTAATACACTCTTGGGCTAATCCTACCTGTTAATATTGTCTGAATGTCCTTGGTGCTTCGCTTTGTACATGAACACGCGTGTATGCAGAAACACTCTCCTGAACCATGTGAAAAGCACTGTATAAATCACATCATCTTTATTGCTAAACATTTCCATGTGCTTTCCCTAGGAATATGGTTATTCTCTCACATACCCACAGTGCAGGTAAGCTTGAGAAATTAATTACCCACCCACCAAAGGTATTCTAACCTCATCAACTCATCCAGAAATGCTTTTAAAGCTGGGTGAGATGATCTTAAAAATCAGTTTCTGCTCTGTAAGTTTATGACATGTCCTGATTAATAAAAAGAACTGCATGTCAGACATTAGCTTAAAAATCTTTAAGTGAAGGAAAAATGAATGTGATCAAAGGTAGAAATCAATTCCTTGACAAGGAAGGAACTAGTAACCCTTAGGAAAGGTGGGTTTAACTCATGCCCACAGAACACGTTCTATTATATACACATCCCAGAAGAGCCCCAACAACAGGAATCACGTCACTGGGAATCACTCTGTCTCCAGAGAATGCGAAGGGAAAAGAGAAACTCTGTAAACTGGAAGTACAGTGAGCATCACTGACAGGCAGAAACGGGGCCCAGCTTTATAAGATTATGGAATTCTCTCCTAAGTTCTTTTAGTTTATGCGTTAGCTCCACGTTTATAGGCCAGTGAGTGTCTAGGTTTCAAGCCATAATTCTGTTCAATGTCTTTCCTTAAAAAAAAAAAAAAAAAAAGGAGGAGAGGAAGAGTGTAAAAAGCTGATGCTCTGCTATAGTTCATCCAAACTCTAAACCATCTGTATTGGGGGCTGTTTACTGGGGATCAGTGTTGACAAACAGAAAAGACAATTAGTTTCACATGCACTCTACTTAGGACCCTATTTTTGTTCTGTGTCTTATGCTACAAACACGATGTACAACAGCAAGAAAGACATAACCCGTCCCCTCTAAGAAAGGTCACATACGGTAGTGGGCCATCGTTAGCACCATCACACATGTCGGGGGCATCTTAACATGTATGCCATTTACTCATGCTAGACACCGTGATGAGGGGGTCTGTTCTGGGGAACGTGTATGAAATGATCTAGCTAAGACGGCAGGAAGAGTACTCTGAGTAGAAGGAACGCAGCTTCATCTTAGCCAAAAGGCCTAGGAGCAACTTTTGTTGTCATTTTTAGAAGGGTTTTACTTTATAACCCAGACTGGCCTCAAACACGCAATCTTCCTGCCTCGGCTTTCAAAGGATTGGGAACACAGGCATGCTCCACTGTGCCCAGCAGAAGGAAACCCATGTGCAAAGCCCGAGACTGTACTAGGAAGACAGAGGACAGGCTAGAAGGCAAGTAGTGTCCAAGGGCACAGACTTAGGTCAAGGAGGCATGGGGAGAGGCAGAGTTTACTCCAAGGGCAGTAGGAAGTCACTGGGTTTTGAAAAGAGGTTATTCCATGCTCTGGGTGGGAAAACGGTCACTGTCACTGGAGAAGAGAATTTTTTTCAAATGCGTAAATTCTGTATGTGCTACGGATTAAAATGCCATTAAACATTAAGCTTTTAGAGAATATAGAATAGCTTTATGACCTTGAGGTAAGCCAAGTCTGTTTAAATAAGACACATAAACTGCTAATCATAAAGAATGACATTTGGTGTTATAGTAAAATGAAAATATTTTCCTTCCTTGAAAAAAAATCACTGTAAGCAGAGTGTGGCTGCACATGCCTTTAATCCTAGTGCTTGGAGGAAGAAGCAGGCAGGTCTCTGTGAGTTCAAGGCCAGTGTGACCTACAAAGTGAGTTTCAGGCCAGCCAGGGCTGCATAATGAGACCTGTGTCTCAAAAAACAAACAAACAAAAAAACCCACAAAGAAAGAAAAAAAAATAAGGACATTACTTTGCTGAGCATGGTGGAACATGTCTACAATTCCTGAGCTCAGGAGATAGAGGCAGAAAGTGTATGTATGCGCTAGAGGCCAGCCTAGACTACAGTAAATTCCAGCCAGACTGATCTACATGGGAATATCCTATCTCAGTGCGCATGCGCGTGCATACACACACACACACACACACACACACACACACACACACACACACACAGCTAACCAATGCTAACTAAGTGAAAAACTACACTGGGAGAAGACTGTATGTATGCATGTATGAATGAATACTCCATAGTTAACAAAGTGTGCTTAGAATCTACAAGAATCATATAAATAATAGGCAAAGGTTAAACAGATGGCTCTTTTATAAACCACAAGCCTGTAAATAAGAAAAAGTGCTCAATTCTGTTAGTCATCTGGAAACCACAGTGTCACCACACCCTCCTCCAAATGTTTACAATGAAAGAGACTGAATCTCGGGGGGCATGGACTGACCAGAACTCTTCCATCATGCTGGTTGGTATCATCACTTTGGAAAGTGTCTGACTGTATCTATCTGAAGTGGAACACACACTTATCATTTGAGTCAGCAGCTACACTCCAACCTATATAACCAAACAGAACTCATGGACAGTTCACAGAACATGTGTCAGAATTTGTAGCAGTACTGTTCAAAGTATCATACGCTACTGTAGTGGGGGGTTGTCTGTGCCAGGCCCGTAAGTACTGCCCCCAGTGAGGCAGCAGGTAGCTGTTAGATACTGGCCCCTTGGGTGTGGCCAGGACAGGGACCCTTAAGACCTGGGATGCACATACATGCCCTCCTCTCTCCTCGCTACCTCGTGGTCTTGAATGCTGGTGCTGTGGATCAAGGCAGAGCTCTCTTGAGAACCATGTTAGACCATGCCCCACCCCTCCAGAATTCTGCAACCAACTCCTTTATTCTTGTTGTGAGTTAAAGCCCCAATAAATTCCTTTGACCATCAAATAGACTCCGCAGAATTACCCCATTATCCGGCGCCCAATGTGGGGCACGAACCCATGACCCTGAGATTAAGAGTCTCATGCTCTACTGACTGAGCTAGCCATGTTGTAGTCCTCCTGTATGATTGGAGCAAATGAACTGTGAACTTATGAAAACATTATACAGAGGACAGGCAGGGAGCTTTTAAAAGAGAACACAGCAAAATCTGCTTAAATAAGACATTAGAATTACCATCATAAAGAGAATGACTTGAATGACACTGTAAGGGACTTCAGCCAGGCCCATGTGGTTGAGGCTTGGTCACCCCTTCGGGGTATTATTAGGAGGTGGTGGATTTTAAGAGGTGGGGCCTAGTGGGAGGGGTGAGGTTATAGGGAAAGACCTTGAAAGGGTATTAGGACACCAGGCCTTTCTGTCTGGTCCCAGTCACCAAGAGGGGAGCAGCTTCCTCTATCACGTGCTTCTGCTGTGACATACTTCCTTACCATAGGCCCAAAAGTGACAGAAGTAACTTGGCCGCCAACTGAAACCTCCAACTGGAAGCCTTGAACTGCTAATCTTAAGTATTTGTCATACTATTTCGAGCTGACTAAGGGCTTACTGGTGGTGGCGCATCTTGCTCTGGGGTTGATCTAACAAGCACATCACACAGGAAACAGAGAGAGGAAGCAGAAGAAAGAAATCAACTCCAGTATTACAATAATGCACTTTGGAGGGGATAGTGATCTTACTCGGTCTGAGGCTGTGGGAACTGGAGGGGAAGAAACTGTGGGGTCTGTTGATGGATTTGATGAAGAGAAGCAGAAGGGTTCTGACTGCCAGGCACCCAGGAAAATCTAAAGGTCATTTAATGAGATGGGAAAGACAGGGACAGAAGGAGCTCTAGAGCAGTGGTTCTCAACCTTGCTGATGCTGCGACCCTTTAACACAGTTCCTCATGTTGTGGGGACCCCCCAACCATAAACTTACTTTCATTGCTTCTTCATAACTGTAACTTTGCTACTGTTATAAATCATAATGTAAATATTTTTGGACATAAGAGGGTTGCCAAAGGGGTCTCCACCCACAGGTTGAGAACCACTGGTCTAGAGGCAGGATAAGGTGAAAATCAAGAGTTTGTTCAGAGATGCTAATGAGACACAAGTGTGAGCTTCAGGTAGGGAGTATATACCTGCCTAGAGCCCAGAGAGATGTTTAACTTCAGTATGATGGCTAAAAGACTAAGCTGTGGAATCAGAATTAAGTGAAGTCTACCAATTATATATAACACACCAGAAATAGAGATGCCCCAGTTACAGATGTAGCTTGGTATACTTTATGTTTTCTCTTACATTTCAGGAAAACAGAAAAACTACTAATGTATTATTTTTAAATGGGGCTGGAGAGATGCTTTAGCCATCAAGAGCACTGGCTGCTCTTCCAGAGGACCTGGGTTTAATTCCTAGCACCCACATGGCAGCTCACAACTGTCTGTAACTCCAGCTTCAGAGAATCTGATGCCTTCACACATACATTCATGCAAGCACCTCTGCACATAAAATAAAAATAAGTAATAAACCATTTTTAAAAAGCAAGCAAGAAAGCAAACAAGCAAACAGGGCATGATGGTGCACGCCTTTTATCCCAGCACCTGGGAAGCAGAGGTAGGCAGATCTCTGTGAGTTCGAGGCCAGCCTGCTCTACATAACAAGTTCCAGGTCAGCTAGGGCTGTTACACAGAGAAATCTTGTCTTGAAGAAACAAAAAAGAACAACAACAACAAAGTAAAAATATTCATACTAATATGTAAACCAGCATCGGATCTATCACCCACATTCCCTTCCTCCTTTGTTATTTTTCTTCTTCTTCTTCCTTCCTTCCTTTCTTCCTCCCTCCCTCCCTTCCTTCCTTTCTTCCTTCCTTTCTTTTTTTTGAAGCAGGGTCTCAAGTAGCCCAAACTGGACACAAATTTGCCATGATGACCTTGAGTTCCAGATCCTCCTGCATCCCTGCTGCTCTAAAGTATCAAGATTACAGATGTGTGGATGTAGAATTTGCTTTCACACATTTCTATGGAACCACACCCTATGTAAACATTACCACATCACTTAAAATGTCAACGCTTACAGTAGTCATCATCCTACTGCTCTATTTTAAGATAAAATCCCAAAGGGAGGATGTTAAGAAAAATATTAGCTAGTAAATCTACCGATGAGCACATATTATATGTATGAGTACATATTATATATGTTATATATATTCACATATCTATAAAATACATGATCAAAATGGCAATCCATTGTCTGAGGACATCCTTGTTAGGCCATAGAAGAACAAAGTCTGTTGTCCTGGTTAAGTTTCTCTGTGGCTGCGATCTAAAACACTAACCAAAACCAGCTTAGGGGAGAAAGGGTTTATTTCCTCTCACAACTCCCAGGCCCCAGCCCATCACTGAGGGAAGTCAGGAGGAGCTCAAGCAGGACCCTGGAGGCCAAAGCTGAAGCCGAGACGGTAGAGGAACGCTGCTTACTGGCTTGCTCAGCCTGATTTCTTACTGTGCCCAGGAGCGGCACTGACCGCTTTCCCTACATTATCAATCAACAATCATCAAGAAAACGCCCCACAGAGATGCCAGCCTGATGGAGGCAATTCTTCAACTGAAGTTCTCTCTTGCCAGGCGACTCTGGTTTATGCCCAGTTGACAAAAAACGAGCACACTCTGCTGTCCCCACCTCTGCTCTGTCCCTGGAGGCGAGCTTACAGAACACTCTAACTCCAAGTGCTTTTCTTCGCAATGACTGGAGGGTCAGCACGCACTTTTGATGTCTGTCACTTTAAGGAACAGCACAATCATTCTGTAGTCAACCTACGTTCTCTTCGCTACTGATGTGACAAAAACTTACCTGCAGTTACTTACAGGTTCATCTGTCAGAGTACAGTTTTCTAGAGCTAGGTGTGGTGGCGTACATCTTTAAGTACGTGGGGGCTGAGGCAGGGGGTCATGAATTCAAGGCCAGCCAGAGCTACACCATGAGATCCTGTCTCAGAAAGCCAAAACTGAAACAAAACAAAATACTATTTTCTAAAACTAGGTGACATTTGCTTCAGTTTTGTGGGTTTTAAACATGATCCCATGTCTCCTTTCAGTGGGTAAAATCAGTACCTGTTCCAGAACTCAAATACTATGAAAGGGTACCTAACGGACTTCCTTCTACTGCTTGGCCACAGGGTTCCTTTCCTGCAGCATGACCACTGGGAATCCTATGTGCTCACAGACACAGGGGTGTCCACTCCCACGCATTCTGTATATGAGGGGACAGCAGACATCTCTTCTTCTGCACCCTGCCTCTCCCTTCCCCTTCTACTCAGTGTATGCTGGAGCTTGTGTTTTGTTAATACACACAACCATCTTACCCTGTGTTCCCTTTTCTGGTCTTGGCATACTTTAATTTTCATAATTCCAAGCCTATAGAAAAATTACAAGACAGTACGAGACACCCCCCCATACCTTCTTCCTACTGGAGATTTTATCATATCTACATGTAGTCTGCTGACCCTATCATTTTTCTCTCTATATAGAAATACCTTTAAATATGTATTTTTTCTTAATCATTTGTAATGAAGCGAGAACGTAAAGTCACTTGATGATGTAACACGAATCTTAAAAGGTCTTATTAATAAAAAAAACCCAGAGCCAGATATTGGGGTGAAAGCTGAAAGATCAGAGAAACAGAACAAGCCACAGCCAACCTCACCTCACCAACTCCTCAGCCTCCAGAGCCAGACTTCCTGTTTACTCACGCCTATATAATTTCTGTGCCCTGCCATCTTCCTTCCTTCCTAGTGCTGGGATTAAAGGTGTGTGCCACCATGCCTGACTCTGTTCCCAGTGTGGCCCTGAACTCACAGAGATCCAGACGGATCTCTGCCTCCTGAGTGATAAGATTAAGGGTGTGTGCCACCACTGTCTTGCCTCTATGTCTAATCTAGTGGCTGGCTCTGTCCTCTGATCCCCAGATAAGTTTATCAGGGTACACAGTATATTGGGGAGTACACAATATATCACCACAACATATTACTAAGTGCTTTGTCCGTACGGAAACTCATGCTGCAGTTTGGTCCCAAGGTGACAGTGCACACAGGTGGCGGGGCTTTGAGAAGGAGTCCTGTGGATCTTGCCCTCCGAATGGAGTAACCTGCTCTGTCCATGTGTTTCTTGGCCTTCAACCAAAGCTTTAGGACCAGACCCCATAGACAGACACGCTTCTGAGGCGGTGCCGGAAAAACATCTCAAGAACCCAGCCTCTCCAGTCCATCTGCGGAACAGCTTGGCCATGGGACATGCTGGTTCTGTTCTACTTCTCTGCTATCCTCTAGGGAGTGTGGGGCTAGGAAGAAGGCAAGATGTAGGGTTCACTGTGTGTGCTGCTCATCCTACAAAGGCCAGGGTTTGCACTCTGGCTCAGTGCCTGAAAAAGGTACATTGCATATTGAATCTTGTTTTATAGTTATTTTCAGATTCCAATTACTGTTATAACTGAAGGGAGAAATCTATATACCATCCTATTGTGTAAGCTATCTTTCAAATTATTCAATGAAACTACCCTATTTAGGTTGGTTGTAATCTTGTTGCTTTTTTATATGACGCTGCTATGTAAATGGCATGACTATCATATAAACATGTCATTCTGATAAGTCTGTAGAACAATTACTGCTGGGTCTAAGTCAGAGGACAAATACTAGAATCTGCTAAAAAGGTCCATATCTATATTTACCTTTAAAAACATTTGTGTGTCGCTGGGCAGCAGTGGTGCACGCCTTTAATTCCAGCACTCGGGAGGCAGAGCCTGGCAGATCTCTGTGAGTTTGAGGCCAGCCTGGGCTACAGAGCGAGATCCAGGACAGGCACCAAAACTACACAGAGAAACCCTGTATCAAAAAAAAAAAAATAACAATAACATTTGTGTATTTGTGTGTGTGTGTGTGTATGATGTATATGTGTGGGCATGTGTCACAGTGCAAGTGTGGAGGTCAGAAAACAACGTTGTGGAGTCAGTTAGCTCCTTCTACCTTTATGTGGGTCATGGGACTCGAACTCGGGTTGCCAAGCTTACAGGAGAAGCACCTTGGCTTGCCGAGGCATCTCGCCAGCCCCACATCTGTTTTTAGACATTTGAATTGCATGTTCTCTCAGGTCTTTTCATTGTATATCACGAGGAGCCTGGGAATTCAGATCACCTTCCTATCTGAAGCCTTGACTTCTGCAGTTACTGGGGAAGTCCTGCGCTCTCTGCTCCTGTCTACTACCAGTTTGCAGGTCCACACTCTGTACCTGCTCCTGCATTTCCAGCGTCACCGTGGCCTTTGGGCCACAAAAGAAAGCAATGGACTGCCTGCCTTAGGGAAGAATAAACAAGGAAATCTAGAGAAATGAGTGATAAGGCATTCTCTAGCAATCATTAAAAAAATAAGATGTAATCCTTAAGTATACACATTTATAAACCCAAATGGAAGAGGGTTGCCCAATAAAGTCACAGTCTTCTAACTGGAACTACAAAATGTAAACAGCTTAATAGTCTCAGAATCTGCTTTTACTATCCAAGCACTGAACCACAGTTTAGTTAAGTGATGGCCCTAGTTTAAATTTTTTCTGCCCTGGATGAGAAAAAAAAAAAAATCTTGTGTCTAAAGGAGCCGTGGGTGCTTTAAAAAATAAAGTTCCACTAAAGATAACCTGGGTGCCTTAAAAATAAGCTTCCACTAAAGATAATGTGGGAGGCGGGGACAAGCATGGGAGAAAGGGGGGTATGAATGTATGTGTTCCACCACGCTCCATGCTTGCCTTCCTCCAGGTATGACCGGAAGTTATGCCTTAAATCTCTAAGTTCATCAGTTATGATGTAAACTTACATTTTCATAGTGCTTTGAACATCTCTTAGCTAAAAGCCCTGTACTATGCCTGATCTTCTTCCCAAATGTGCTGGGTGGGCCTGAGAAGCATGGCTACATGATCTCTCTTAGAGGCAGAAACCTCCTCCACCACTTCAATCTTGATCTGACTGCTTGGGGACACCAAGTCCTCTGAAATCCTTCAAAGCCTCCATCCTTTGTCTTTCACAGTTCACCCTCTTCAGGTCATGGCTGCCTCCCCAACTCCTGCCATAATTAGTTTACTCAGGAGTGCTGCCTCGGGCTGGTGAGCTGGCATGGTTGGGAAGTGTGCTTACCTTGCAAACAGGAGAGCCTAAGTTCAACCCCCAGAAACCATACAAAAAAACCAGGTATAATGACATATGCCTGTAATCCCTGGGCTGGGGACGGTTATTAGCCAGCCAGGCCAATCAATAAACTTCGGGTTCAGTGAAAGAGCCTGTGTCAAAACAATAAAGGTGGAAAAAGACTGAGAAAAGATGCCTGACATCAACCTCTGGTCTCCCACAAACACGCGCACACATGCACCTACACACAGCGGAACTAGGAAGTACATACACCACACACACACCATGCACATCACATGGACAAAACCATACAAGGGACAAGAGGTACCTGAGGAATGATACCTGAGGCTGGCCTCTGGCGTGCATATACGTGCCCCCTCCCATCGAATAGTATCTGACCTACACAACAGGTGAGGTGGAGTGGGGGGGAGGGGACAGGGCTGTGCTGGTGTTAAAACAGGGCAGATCTCTAAGTGAGGCATCCAAGTGGAGAATCGGGCAAAGAAATCGCATGCACATAGGCAAAATGTAATTTTAAAAAAATATTTTTCCCTTTTATTGAAAATTGAATTTTGGCTGGGTACACCTTTAATTCCAGAACTCGGCAGGCAGAGGCAGGCGGATCTCTGTGAGTTTGAGGCTAGCCTGATCTACAAAGAGCGTTCCAGGACAGCTAGGACTGTTACAGAGAAACGTTGTCTCAAGAAAAAAGAAAGAAAGGAAGGAAGGAAGGAAGGAAGGAAGGAAGGAAGGAAGGAAGGAAGGAAGGAAGGAGGAAAATAGAATATTGGCTGGGTACACATTTAATTCCAGCACTTGGCAGGCAGAGGCAGGCAGATCACTGTCAAGGCTAGCCTGGTCTACAGAGAAGAGCTCCAGGACAGCCAGGGCTACACAGAGAAACCCTGTCTCGAAAAGCCAAAATAAATAAATAAATGAAGAAAATATTCTTTTCTCATATGATATATCCTGATTAGTTTCCCCTCTTGTTTTTCCCTCCAGTTCTTCCCCCTCCCACGACCCTCTGGATCCATTCCTTTTAAGTACATTTGTAAAATCACTGCCAGTGTGTTGAGGCGGGTGGCTAACAATTGCCTGCCGCTTGCTGTGCAGAGAAGGTGTGTGTGAAATGGGTGATCTCGGGTTTATAGTGTGGGGGTGTGTCTAGGAATTGCCACTGGCTCCAATACTATCTCAGACATTCCAGACTGATTGGATTTTTGCCTGGAGCACGTAAAGGGATGAAGGTGTGAATGGTGTGTTGTAAGCTGCACAGTGAGATGCCTCAGTGAAAAACATGGGCAGGCAAAGGAGTCTCGAGCTGAAGCTGCTGAGAAAGTCACAGGACGGAAAACCTGTTAGGTTTAGAACATGGATTTAGGAGGCAGACGATCAGGGTCTGCTACTGACAAGGTCCGGCGTGTGACCACAGATGGAGCTGCTGGAGAGGCGTGGAGACAGTCTGAAAAGGCCCCCTTTCTCACTCTCTGTCACCACCTGTTCGCCCTGCTGACTCCTCCTTCAGCATTTTACTCCACCACAGACCTGGCCTTCTGTTATCCTATACAATGGCACTCGTCCAGCCTTTCCGATCCTCTGCCTATCTCTTCGGATCTAAAGCTCAGAGCTAGGGTGGGCTCAGGCACAGGCCACTTGCTCATTCTTCAGCTTCTTCCCTGAGACCAGATCCCTTCCTGTGACCTTAAATGTCCTTTATCTCTCACACTCCCTAATGTCTCCCAGCAAAGCCTCACTCTAGCTTGAGGATCACCGCCCTCACACGCACCAACGCTTTTCTGATGGAACTTCGGCAACAGCTCTCGAGGACTTCTTTACTATACTATGTTTTATTTTGTTTCCACACAGTAGCCATGATGATAAGGTCAAAGCATAAATCAGATCCTAAACCCGTAGCCTGGGTCCCTGAATCCGCTTCTGTTTCCTGTGGCAGCCATAACAAATCGCCGTCAACTGAGAAAGTTAAAACAACACAGGTTTATTGTCACAGGTCTGGAGGCCAGAGGTCAAGGTGCTGCCAGAAAAACAGTCCCTCCAGAGGCCCTGGGAGTTCCATTCCCTTTCCCTCTCTGCCTCCCTCACTGCCGTCTGCCATCTGGCCTCTGGCTTCCTATGGCCGTCCCTTATCTGTTTTCTACTGTTTGTTTGGTTTGGGAAATTGGGTCTCTCTATGTAGCCCAGGCTAATCTAAACTCTCAATAATCCTGCCTCGGCTTTGCTAATGCTCGGGCTTCCAGGCGTGTGCCACCACGCCTGGCTGACTGCTCTGTGTTCTCCATTTCAGCCTGTGTCTCCCTCTGTACCCCGGGCCAGCCTCACTCACACAGAAGTCCTTCCTCCCCCTTTCCAGGGCTGCAGGACAGGCATGGGCTACTGTGTGTTTTTCTTCTAAGGGCGTTTGTCACAGAATTTACCACTCAGATGATCTCACCTCAAGATCATAAATTATGATTGTAAAAATCTTTTTTGCCCAAATAAAGACACATCATAGGGACTAAAAACTGAGGCAGATCTTCTGTAGTCCTACCAGCCGCCATTTGCCTGGCTATATAGCCCAAGTCCCACCTAAGCTCTGGTTGCCCATCCTCAAGCTCACCTCTCCCTGTCTCCCTGAGTCTCAGACTCTACCCTTATGGTGTTTCCCTGCTTCTCTAAGCCAAGGTCATTCCCACCCTTGGCCTTTTCCTACCCGGCTCCTTCTCTGCTGTCTACCTAGCTGACTCTTCAGGGCTTCAGTTAAATATTCTGTGCACAATTATTCCTTTACCTCTCACTCCATTTCGGTTGTCACCCCCAGACACGCGGTTGCTTTTCCTCAGCACTGACTGTTCCTTTGTTCTATTAAGGCAGGGTTAATTACACAGGATCTGTGGGTTTCCTTGTGCCTATTTGTCTTTCCCACTGGACTATGAACCTTTATATCGTTTTAGGAAACTCATCGGCTTTGTTCCCGTGCATGTATATTTAGAGCGCATGATAGCGTGAACTAAAGGAATATTAAGTCAACAGTCCCTCCCTTCCCCCTTTTGAACGGGTTAGAGAACTGCAAATAAAGGGCTTAGAATACGGAGCAGACAGCACAGAACACCTCTCACCTACTGAAGACTTACTGTGCCCCGCCTAGCCGGGGCAAGCCATAAAACTGAGCAAACGGAAAAAAGCATATAGATTATTATTAGCAAATTATAATGGCCATCCATTCTGCCACGGGCACAGCTGGATGAGGAAGGTATTCATTCCCCATTTTGTACTCTCCACCCCCTGGCCAAAGGACGGCCTGTAGTTTCTCAGAATTGCTAGGAGAAACTGATAAAGGCTAACTTTCACCTTCGACTTAATACCGAACTGGAGGATTAATGTAAGTATTATGAAAAATCTCTTCCTTGGGATGCCTGGAGTTTCCCAGCCTCTCTTCTCCACAAGTAATTTTTCAATTGAAATATAATTCGCAAACCACAAACCCCACCCTTTGCTACAGGATTCAGTGTTTCTCACCAAGTGGAATCACTGTCACCCATCCCGGAATAGTCTCATCACATTTCCCTTCCCTCCATGAACAATCATTCTCTACTCCTCCCTCTCCAGAGCCCTGGTAACCACGAATATACTGCATATAGTTTGTCCAGCTGTTTTTACATTCATAAATCTGAAACACAGAGATACGACATGATTTACAAAGAGTTGCTGAAAGAGCAAGCACCTGCATTTATAGAAACTTTTTGTATGTAAAAGCAAAAGGAGCCGGGGGGTGGTGGTGGTGGTGGTGGTGATGGTGGTGGTGGTGGTGGTGGTGATGGTGGTGGTGGTGGTGGTGGTGGTGTGTGTGTATGTGTGTGTGTGGAGGGTGGAGGGTGCGGGTGGGGAGATGGCCATGGTATTGGGGTGGGGCATGCCTTTAATTCCAGCCCTCAGAGAAGTCAGAGGCAGGTGTCTCTATGAGTTCAAGGCCAGCCTGGTCTACACAGTGAGTTTCAGGACTGCCAGGACTGTGACAGAGAAACCCTGTCTTGAAAAACAAAAAAACAAAACAAAGAAAAAAAGCTTAATGTATCTAGTACGTGCCCTTAAATGTGGCCAATACATCAGCTCACCGGAAAGAGGCGAGGCAGGAGGATCAGAAGTTCAAGGTCATCCTTGGCTACAAAGCAAGTCTGAGGAGAGTCTGGGATTCATGGGACCCTGTCTCAAAAGGAAAAAAAAATCACTTATGCTTCTGGTAGAAAGGAACAGCACTTATGGACAGGGAAAAGCGTGAGGCTGCAGTTTAGGAGACAAGCATTTTCTTTTCAGCTCAAGATTTTAAAAGCAGGAGTGTCCATGTGTCCAGGGAACCGCTTGTGTCCTTGTACAGTAGACAGAATGGGTCCCAGGGAGCCTTATCTTTTCCAGTTTGTTCATATGCAGTTAATTCATAAGAGTGCTGACACCACTTCTGAATCCTTTCTGGTTAACACATCTTACACAGTCAAGCAGGAAACCTGACTTTCTAAATACCCTATCTGAACTTTCAAGTGAGGAAAAGAATCACGTTTATGTAACTATCACACTGCCATCATGAATGTGTACATAGGAATATTAATTCTATGGACTAAAATCAGTTGCAGAATCCGTTTGCAAAAATAATTAGGCATACATTTTATTGCATGTCTTAATCAACATTACAAATACCACCAACAAAGAGTCACTGCTCAAAATACATAAATCTGAACCTCAGCTTTGTGCTCATTCAAAAAATATTATTAAAATAGCAATTCAAAAAGACAAGTCAAATCTAAATTTTACTCATTAAAACCAAAACACTAAAACAACTAAGAGTATACAACTTAAAAAACTTTTGCCTAGAATATTTTAATCTGCTAACATCAACGTTCACGCAAGAGCCTACTATTGGCTGAGTAAACACGCTTTCCCTTACAAACGAAATATTTAAAGTTATAGAAAGCCTTCTAATGACCTTCATATTATTATTTTTTAATAAAACAACTGCTAAGCTGCTTATGTAGATAATCTATTCACAGGACTGGTCAGTTAACAACAAAATGGAAACTCCTTGCCTATCAAATACTTTCATAACATTTAATTTAAGCATGTAAATTCGCTTAAAAGATCAACCCCCGACTATCTACAGCAAAATAGAGAACTTGGGCAGGTAACAATAATTGGAAATAAGAAGTGAAAGAATATTTTGCATGTTTCATGAGGGTGTACTTTTATAATGAAATTGGAACACGCCCACATATAAAAACACAACTCTAGTTTCCTTTGTTATGAATTATGGATATAAATAAGCCACCAGCCTAAAAAGTCATAACCACCAATATAGAGAAAAAAGAAAACACACAGAATTAAACACTCTAGTCTTAAAGGCTTTTCCCTTTTTTGATAGGGGTATCAAGGTACTGAATAAAAGTAATTTCAATAGTCACTTTCGGATTACATCTATTTTCTTTTTTTTTTTGTTTTTTTTTTTTTTTTTTTTTTTTTTTTTTTTTTTTTTTTTTTTTT